>JAFLJL010017708.1:40000-75979 GCA_018398815.1 Conus ventricosus | reverse complement strand
GATCTTACACACATTGTAAACCTGAAGAATATACACACATAAAAAAGTAAAATAATCTTGCACATACCCCAAATCTGAACAATGCACATAAAAGAAATAAAATGATCGTGTACACACTGTAAACCTGAACAATGCACGCAAAAGGAATGAAATTATTTTACACATACCTCAAATTCTAAATAACGCACCTAAATGAAGTAAAATGATCTCGCACACACCTCAAAGCCTGCATCAAAAGGTGGCTCTTCAGCAGCGTCATAGCGACCAGCGGAGAAGTTGACATCGGAGGCATTGATTCCTACGTACCTGCCCCAACATACAAACAAACAGGTATACTTTCTACTGAATGAAACTATAATACTGTAGTGATTGTCAAGTCTGAGAAAAAAAAACTCTGTCTGTCTGTCTGTCTTTCTGTGTATGCATGTATGTTTCGATGCATGTACATATGTACGTATGTATATCTGTATATATATGTATGTATACAGGTATACATACACAGACAGATAGATATATACAGATATCAATAGATGGTCAGATAGACAGATACATAGACATACAGAGAGACAGACAGACAGAGAGAAATACAGATAGATAGACATACAAGATAGATATGTGTAAATAAACAGATAGATGGATAGATAGATAAATAGACAGATTGAAAGACATAAAGATTGATAGATAGATAGATAGATAGATAGATAGATAGATAGATAGATAGATAGATTGATAAGATATGTGAAAACAAATAGGTTGATAAATACAGACAGATAGCTAGATACACATACATCATTTCGACTCAGTTATCAATAGCACAAATGGGGTGTTTTGTTCACCACAAACATCAGCCTCAGAAAGGGTCTTCCTTTTTTTTCTGAAAATGTTTTGTTTTAATAGTCAATGATAATCTTTAAATCATCAATCAGCAACTACAAAGGCACTGTAAAGGTTGTAACATCTTGTTTCTTTATATTCTGAATAGCTCTTGCACTCCAGTTCATATGACAGTCATTGGTGAATAGGTATGAGACTAAGTCAGGGGTTAACCAACAAAAAAAGAGATGACCATTATGTTGCTGTCAGTGACAGTAAAATATCTGTCTGGAAGTGCAAGTTAAAAGTGAATGTTGATCTTTCAAATGACATTTCTGTAAAATAATGTAAAAACTGTTTCCGGAAAATTAATTGAAAGGAAGGTATTTTGTGTAATGAATGATAAGTGTGTGTGTTAAGATAAGATAATGTTGCTTATAGCCCAGCCGACCGCAAAGGGCCACATCAGGGCTGGTGTGTGTGTGTGTGTGTGTGTGTGTGTGTGTGTGTGTGTGTGTGTGTGTGTGTGTGTGTGTGTATGTGTGTGTGTGTGTGTGTGTGTGTGTGTTGATAAAGAGAGAGAGAGAGAGCGAGAACAAATGAACGAATGAACAAAATGTTTATTGAGGGAAAGGAATAAGCACAAACTCAGAGGCTTTTTTTCATCTTGCACTTAAATAAAGGAAAAAATATCTGAATTTACGAAAGAAAACACCGCACAGACCTGCATTAGTGCATATCAACACATATACAACAATGAATACATAACAATTCAGAAATGAATAATGGAATTTATAATTAGAAGAAGTGAGAGAGTGGGAGGGAGGAAGCAAGGAATAGAGAATGACCAATGGAGAATAAAGAGAGAGAGAGAGACAGAGAGAGACCGAGACAGACAGAGAGGCAAAGAGAGAGAGAGAGAGGAGAGAGAGAGACAGAGGAGAGAGAAAGAGAGAGAGAGAGGAAACAGAGGAGAGAGAGAGAGAGACAGAGACAGAGAAGGAGAGTGGGAGAGAGAGAAAGACAGAGAAGGAGAGAGAGAGAGTTAAAGACAGGCAGACAGACAGACAGAGAGAGGGAGAGCATCCAGGCTACACAGTGATTTCCATCTTCACCTACTTGTTGCGAATCAGCAACTCCCCAGGTGCCGGCTGTGGGACTGGTGCTTCAGTCAGCTTGGTCACCTGTGAAAAACTGGAGCCCCAGCTTTCGTCACCACAATCTTGCGCATCATCTTGGGGAGCTGGCCGGCCATGTCGATCCTTTCAGCTGTCCGTCTGAGTCCCTGTCGTGGTGGACAGTCAAGTTCAGAATGAACAGACAGACGTGCAACCATAATAAGTTCTGATGTCATTGTCACACCTTGCTCGGTTGTGTGTGCATGCAATGTGTGTATCTGCACTGGTGTGTTGTTGGCAGGCAATGTGAAATGTGCACAGTTTTTTACACTGTGGACAGGCCTAGACTGTGAAGCCTATACATTGTATGAGTACATACATACATGTGTCATTGTGTATCCGGGAGCATATATATATATATATAAATATATAGTATGTGCTTGAGTGGGTGGATGGGGAAAAAAATAAAATAAATGCTTCTCAAAATGAGCCTTCAGTAAGCTTATATTCTCCAAGGAGGAGAGACATCCTCCAATAGGGAGGGAAACTCACTAACATATAACTCCTGGTCATATACCGATATTTCGAAACTTGGTGGTTTCTCCTCAGTGACCGCGGAAAGTGGTAATTTGACTCCTCTGCCTTTTCAGTTTTAAGAAGAATGCAATCCCAGAAAAGGCTGGTGTGCAATACTGTAGTATGTTTGTTGAGTTTTCAAAAAAAAAACCAAAGGTGCCATCTAAGAAGCAAAAGAAAATCATGAAAGAGCAAAACAAACTACATTTTCTTGTGAAAAGTAGAAAATATAAAAAATATAAAAAGATATCCTCTAAGACACAAGTGCTGAAGGCCAGTTCTTGGAATGAATCCGCAAGGGACTAAAATACAACAAACTAATAAATTCCAAGGATAAGTACCGAGCACCGTTCCAGCAACTTACAGAGCAGCTTGGTGTTGCAATGACTGCAAGAAATATTAAATTATAAAAAAAGCTTGCTCTTATGTCTTAGATTGAAGAAATAGGGGGAGATACGCATTCATACCTGCAGTGGCAGATGATTCTGCCTAACTAAGAGTATGTGCTTGAGTGGATGGATGGGGAAAAATAAAATAAATGCTTCTCAAAATGAGCCTTCAGTAAGCTTAATTCTCCAAGGGGGAGAGACATCCTCCAATAGGGAGGGAAACTCACTAACATATAACTCCTGGTCATATACCGATATTTCGAAACTTGGTGGTTTCTCCTCAGTGACCGCGGAAAGTGGTAATTTGACTCCTCTCTGTTTCAGTTTTAAGAAGAATGCAATCCCAGAAAAGGCTGGTGTGCAATACTGTAGTATGTTTGTTGAGTTTTCAAAAAAACAACCAAAGGTGCCATCTAAGAAGCAAAAGAAAATCATGAAAGAGCAAAACAAACTACATTTTCTTGTGAAAAGTAGAAAATATAAAAAATATAAAAAGATATCCTCTAAGACACAAGTGCTGAGGGCCAGTTCTTGGAATGAATCCGCAAGGGACTAAAATACAACAAACTAATAAATTCCAAGGATAAATACCGAGCACCGTTCCAGCAACTTACAGAGCAGCTTGGTGTTACAATGACTGCAAGAAATATTAAATTATAAACAAAGCTTGCTCTTATGTCTTAGATTGAAGAAATAGGGGGAGATACGCATTCATACCTGCAGTGGCAGATGATTCTGCCTAACTAAGAGTATGTGCTTGAGTGGATGGATGGGAAAAAATAAAATAAATGCTTCTCAAAATGAGCCTTCAGTAAACTTATATTCTCCAAGGGGGAGAGACATCCTCCAATAGGGAGGGAAACTCACTAACATATAACTCCTGGTCATATACCGATATTTCGAAACTTGGTGGTTTCTCCTCAGTGACCGCGGAAAGTGGTAATTTGACTCCCTGCCTTTCAGTTTTAAGAAGAATGCAATCCCAGAAAAGGCTGGTGTGCAATACTGTAGTATGTTTTGTTGAGTTTTCAAAAAAACAACCAAAGGTGCCATCTAAGAAGCAAAAGAAAATCATGAAAGAGCAAAACAAACTACATTTTCTTGTGAAAAGTAGAAAATATAAAAAGATATCCTCTAAGACACAAGTGCTGAGGGCCAGTTCTTGGAATGAATCCGCAAGGGACTAAAATACAACAAACTAATAAATTCCAAGGATAAGTACCGAGCACCGTTCCAGCAACTTACAGAGCAGCTTGGTGTTGCAATGACTGCAAGAAATATTGAATTATAAACAAAGCTTGCTCTTATGTCTTAGATTGAAGAAATAGGGGGAGAATACGCATTCATACCTGCAGTGGCAGATGATTCTGCCTAACTAAAGTATGTGCCTGAGTGGGTGGATGGGGAAAAAATAAAATAAATGCTTCTCAAAATGAGCCTTCAGTAAGCTTATATTCTCCAAGGGGAGAGACATCCTCCAATAGGGAGGGAAACTCACTAACATATAACTCCTGGTCATATACCGATATTTCGAAACTTGGTGGTTTCTCCTCAGTGACCGCGGAAAGTGGTAATTTGACTCCTCTGCCTTTTCAGTTTTAAGAAGAATGCAATCCCAGAAAAGGCTGGTGTGCAATATTGTAGTATGTTTGTTGAGTTTTCAAAAAAACAACCAAAGGTGCCATCTAAGAAGCAAAAGAAAATCATGAAAGAGCAAAACAAACTACATTTTCTTGTGAAAAGTAGAAAATATAAAAAGATATCCTCTAAGACACAAGTGCTGAGGGCCAGTTCTTGGAATGAATCTGCAAGGGACTAAAATACAACAAACTAATAAATTCCAAGGATAAGTACCGAGCACCGTTCCAGCAACTTACAGAGGTTTTGGTGTTGAAATGACTGAAAGAAATATTTTTTTTTCCCCCCCCCCCGCTTGTCTTTTGCTTAGATAAAAAAAAGGGGGGTACGCATTCATACCTGCAGTGGCAGATAATTTCCAAAAAACAAAGGGTATGTGTTGAGGGGTGGATGGGGAAAAAAAAAATAAATGCTTCTCAAATACCCCAGTAAGCTTATATTCCCCAAAAGGGGGGAGACTCCCCCAAAGGGGGGGGGAAACTCACTAAATAAACTCCGGGTCTATACCGAATTTCAAAACTTGGTGTTTCTCCTCAGTGACCGGGGAAAAGGGAAATTTGACTCCTTCCTTTTTCAGTTTTAAAAAGAAGCAACCCCAAAAAAGGTAGTGTGCAATACTGTAGTATGTTTTTTGGGTTTTTCAAAAAAACAAAAAAGGTGCCTCTAGAAGCAAAAAAAAATCATAAAAGGCAAAACAAAGTTCTTTTTTTCGAAATTTAACGCCACGCGGGATAAATGCATATCTCCCCCTATTTCTTCATCAAACATAAGACAAGCTTTGTTTATAATTAAATATTTCTTGCGTCATTGCAACACCAAGGCTCTGTAAGTTGGGGAACGGTGCTCGGTACTTTTCCTTGGAATTTTTATTTTTGTTGTATATATTATATTATATATATATTTTTATATATATATATATATATATATATTTAATGTGTGTGTGTGTGTGTGTGTGTGATAAGGAACGGAAACCTTCATTCGGTCACTTTCCCCCTCAACCGTTTCGGGCGAAAGTGACCCAGAATGAAGGTTTTCCTGTTCCTGAAAAGTAAGATTTCAATAACCAAAAAAAAACGCCCCAAACCCAAAACATACTGTGTGGGTTTGCCCGTTTTCATAAAATTTACAAAAGTTTTCTAGAGAAACGTGGGGGGAAAAGTACCGGGGTAAACCCCCATAGATAACGTAGGGGGAAAAGCCCGGGAACGCGCCCAAAAACCGGGGTGCACTGGGCTACCCGTTACTTCGCGGTGTGTTAATTACGCGTGGAGTTGTCAGCGGGAAGGAGGCGCAGCCAAACCCCGAAAGGCGTTGCCCTCCCCCGTGTGGTGAAGGATGCTTGTGGGTTTAAATAAATTCTATTTAGACAGGGGAGAAGCCAGTTTTGGGGACCCCTAGACAAATGCGTATGCGCACACACAAAGCACCCGCAAAAACCCCTACAGAGACGGCACACACACCACACATACACACACACCACACCAACATCACCACAACACACACCACATACCCACCACATCCACACACAACACACACACACCATACACACACACACACACACACATACAACACAACACACACACACACAACACACTACACAAAAACACACACAAAAACACACATACACAAAAACCCTCACAACCCACACACAACCCAGCACAACACACAGGCACATATTTTTTTTCTCTGCTGTCCCCACTAAAGCCAGTTTTGACAAAGTTTTTCTTTTCTGTCATCATCATAAAAAAAGGGTCTGCTTTTTAAGTTAGCGGTTGCTCGCGCTGAAAAACTGTGAGGAAAAAAAAATCTTTTACTCCCGCACCCCCTCTTCACCCCACTCCCTCCCGCCCACCGCCTGATTACAACATTTTACATCACCTTTCTAGAACTTCCTGCCACGTCAACACTCCCGCGCGGGGCCGATGTCACAGCCCGGCCAATCAGCGAGGGCTTACGCGCTACTGCCAGTAACCAAACCCCAGTTTCATCTTTCCCTCTGACCCAAAAAGAGCAGGACGCTTTTACTGTGCTTTTACTGTCTGTGTGTTATTCTAAAAATGGCTCCCCCGGTTTACCAAGAACGGGCTCTCGCTTTAAAGCCCCACAAGTTTTCCCCTCTTCTGTTAGATTATTTGTCAAAAAAAAGGGAAACTAGGCGAACCTGTTCTCTCCCAAAAGGAAACCAAAAAAGAAGTTTTTGTTTTCCTAGAAGGTGGAAAAAAAGAAAAAAGGAACCGACTGCTTTTTAATGGACGACTTCTTTAAAAGGGTTTTTTGGGTTTAAGGGAAAGAAAAGCTGAAAGGCAATATTGTGAACAAAATTAGCCAGTTTTCAAATTTTTTTTGACTATCATGAGATGGGTTTCCTTTTTTAAAAAATGGCGCTGCTTGTTGAAGTTGGCCAAGAAAAAAAAAAAAATCCATCACGCGTTAATTTTTGGGCGTGGCTTGAGACAGCTCAGTCTGTTTAAAAAAACAAAAAACGCTCAACTGGCGTTCATTTTCAAGCCAGGTGAAATGGGTTATTGTATGCTAAAAAACTTTTTCAACTTTCTGTGTTTTTATAATTCCTAAATTTCACAGCTAGGAAACAGTATAAATGAACTGTGTCAAAGCCAAACCTTATTGCTTATGCAACAGAATAAGATTTTCGAATGTTTTGGCAAAAAACTAGATGGGTTTGGCAACCCTTTGTAAAATTACCAGTATGGGAGGGTATGTGTAGCCAGCACTATCTCCATAAAAAGCTCCAAAAATCAATGACGGATGTTTAATAGGCATTAGGCCCCCCTAAAAAACTCGGCTACAGCAGTAATTTTCTTAACTCTGCCAAAACCCGTTGCAAGCCCGGTTTAAAAAGGGAGCACGCAGCAAACTGGCAAAGCCCCCCCTTGATCCTTTTGCCAATGACGTCGCACGGAGCACCTGCAAAGCTCAGCGGAAACTAGGCCAACACCCACTGTGATCCGCTTGACCCACAAAGCGCGCCTGCAAAGCTCAGCGGGGAAACTAGGCCAAACGACCCCCCCGTGATCGCTTTCCTAGTTGATTGAGGTTTGGGGCGGGACACAACCCGTTTGTCACAAAAACAAGAAGGGTCCTAGTAGTTTCACTTCTTGTTTTTGTTTGGGGTTTGGTGTTTGTCCTACCCCACGCATGCCCCCCACCCCACCCCCCGCATGCACACCCCCACCCCCCCCCACGCATGCACACCCCCAAAGCATGCTAAGTTCTTACCCAAGTTGTCCCAAGTCATCCTCAAAGGGCCTCAAGTCATCTCAAGTCATCCACAAGTTTTTATAAGTCTCCTCAAGTCATCCCCAAATTTTACTCAAGTTTTTATCAATTTTTACTCAAGTTTCCTCAAGACGAATTAATCACCTCTAAGTCAACCAAATTCTTTTCGTTATCTTATAATTTTCAAAAAAAATACAATCTATGTTTTTATCTTAAATGTAAATGTCTAAAATTTACCCAGCCTCAAAAAACGCCCACGTTTTAAGGAGTCTTCTCAGCGCTTTGGGCGAGATCGGGTTTGCATAGATCAAAAAGAAGTTCTTACTCCTAAGCAACCCATGATTACAATTCTGGTCTATGGGGAAAAATCTTTTATAGATCCATGTTTTTTTATTGCACCATCATTTTTTAATACGCCATGTTCTATTTTTATAAAAAAAATTTTAAAATTAGTTTTTAAAATATTATTCCATCTGAAATGGATCAAAATGATTTTTTGTTATTAGCGGTGCTGGCGTGCTGTTGTTTTCTGTATTTAGGGTTCAGATTTTTTTTATTGCTTTTGTTTCGGGTGCCATTGTTTATATATTTTTATAACAGTAATAACCGCCCCAGCAGCAGCAAGGGCGCCAAAATGGCAACAGTTTTAAGTTCAATATTCCATGAAGACTTTGGCGCTGTAGGTCTTGATCACATGGAGTTTTTATAGCGGCATTGAATCAACTTTTTTCTGGCGTTGGCGGTGTTATGTTTTCTGATGAGCTAAAATTCTGTAACATTAATTTTTTTGTCTGTTCCACTCTGCTAATTTTTTCCTGCTTTAACACGCCCGGGATGAGGATGCTTTTCACTGGTCCCCACCTGATTCAGTGTTTTCTGCTGATTTTCTGGTTTGGGTTATTTTCTCCACCTGATTCAGTGTTTTTTGATTCTGGTTCTGCTGATTTTCCAGCTGTTCTTTTTGAAGGGAAATAAAATCTATATGATTAAAAGTTATTAATCCCATGATTAACGGCGATAAAAAAGTTCCAAATCTGTAATACAAATCACAGCTTAGAGACTCTAAGACTTTGTTAAAACTGGATCTTGCGTTAAATCATACGTAAGATCTTTTTTCAGAATCAATGGGAGAAAATCTACTGACTAGTTTAGTGTACAAACTAAAAACCCGTTTGCCCAACGCTTTTTACCATTCTCGACCCCAACTGCGCCTCATACCTGTTATGATACTTTATAATGTCTTGTGGCGACATCTGTTGAATCTGTTCAATGCTGAATTCAGTTCCGAGGAACTGTTTTGTTTTCCACACGCCACCAAAGATACAACCTCTCCTTTGGGGCATAACAGCTTGGCCATCAACTTGGTCATTCATAAGTCAGGAAGGTTTAGGCTGCCTTGTAGCTGTAGTAGATCATCACTGTTCATGTTTTTTTATTAATTATAATTATTTTATTTTCTAAAATGAGCACCGAAAAAACTGTTGCCAACCTTGTATACCATTCTGCTGTTATTGGAGGTCTAAGTGTAGGATACTCAATGCTTGGTAAAAGCTTGTTAAGAATTAACCAGCAGATCTTGGCAAACTAACTTTGAGGATTCAGCAAAGCTAATTGCTATCATTGCAGCTTCGTTTGCCACGAAAGATTTTCCTAGTCAAGAAAGGGAATAATTCCAGACAGTATAAATATGTAAATAAAAAAAACATTTATAAAAAATGGCTTCACTCGTAATGATGATAGGCGGCGCTGTGGTGAATGCGCTTGCTTTTAGCGGAAGTAATTACCATTTAGTAAACTGCGGGATGACGGCGAGAGAAAAAGACATAACAAAGCTGTGGAGCAACTAGCTGCAGCACAAGATAACTATGAAAAGCAGAGATTGAGCAGTTAGATTTTATTTAAAAACACACTGAAAAAACAGGGGCATGCAGCTTACACATTTAAAAAAGTTGCCAGGCAATAAAAGAATATTATCTTGTAACCGGCAAACCGATCGAGACATTGCCCCCACCCAAAATTCAGTGACTTTTATCACCCCTCAGAAAAACAAAAGATGCAAGAAATGGGTTTATTGTCGTTGGTATGACTTCGTGTATTTTGTTGCGCATAATATTGGCTGAATAAAAAATGAACAAAATCTATTATTTGCCAAAAGGATATTGGAAGGGAATCACAGCAATTAAAAAGCTAAGGCGAAGCAGCTGGGGTCAGTGAACAAACAGCAAAAGAATGGTTATCTAAACAAGCGATTTGGCAAATTTATTTACCTGCGCCTAGCCGAAAACAGAGACCACACTTGTGAATACAACACCAAACGACACCCATCAAATGGGCCTTCTATATTTACCCTCTGATACGATTAGACGAAAAAGATTTAAGTACGCACTCACAGTCATTGACATAGCTTCAAGATACAAAGATGCAGAACCATTAACACAAAAGAGTGCTTCTGCTGTTGCTGTTGCCATACAACTGATATACCAACGAGGTCCGCTAACTTATCCCCGCATGATTCAAGTCGATGATGGAAAAGAATTTAAAAAGGCCAAGTGAATCAATTATTGTTAAAACACAGAATTACCATTAAAAGAGGCATTCCAGGAGTTCACAGATCACAGGCTTTAGTTGAAAACTTTAACAAACAGTTATCTGAAAGGCTTTTCTCCTACCAGTATCACAGAGAGCTGATTGACAATTCTCGCAACACAGAATGGGTTAGAAGACTGCCCTCAGTTTTGCGCGCAATGAATAATGAAGATTTAAAGGGTTAAAACCAGTACAAGCAATCAAAAGAAAAACAATAAATGTTGCTGAAGACTCCAGTACAACCAGCAAACTATTACCGTTTGGCTTGAAAGTAAGGTACCTTTATTTACCGGGGGAAGCAGAAGGGGACACTCGCATCAGGGCAACCGATCCAGTTTGGAGTGTTGACCCATATGAAATAAAAAAGAATTGTAAAGATGAATCCGCCCGTGTATTATTTACGAGAAACTGACACAACAAAACAAACCGCTCCTCAAAGAGTTTGTGAAAGAAGAACTGCAGATAATCCCACCAGCACAGTCCGCTTTAATTAATTTAGTAATATATTTGAGTTAAAATGGAAGCTCAGTAGGAGTGCAGACGAAACAAGATTGGTGAAGGAAGAGACTTGAAAATGATTTCGGATTCGTTTATGCGTGTAATGCTATTAGGAAACATTTTCAGGGATTAATCAATGCATGCTAAATCATCCAGAATCGCTGCAACTCAAGACCCCAATTGGGAAAAAAGAATATCTTGAAAGAATAAAAAAATTGAACGCATCAAGCATACATGAGGAAAGATTTAATGATTGGATGAAGCTTGATGTATCTATAATAAAGTTGATGAACAGATAATCCCCCCTGTTTTTGCGGTCCTCCAGTGGACCCGATTGCATATGAAATCTCTGGATTAACAAACACTCGTTTTGTGTGTGTTCTATCTAAGGACTTCTTTGTTACAACCGTTGTGTTGCTCTTCATGTAGAATTAGATCGCTGTTTTACGTTGTCATGATGAAAATCTTATTGCCAAAATGCTTCTTTGTTGTTGGTCATGGGATATGTTGGACTGCACAACGCTGCGAGATATTCCCTTTGCTTTCTTAAAGATTTTCTCCTGGCTCGAAATTACTGTACATTTTTCGACCTTATAACCAATAAAAATCTCCTTAATCACCCTCCGGATTCTTAATCCTTCAGTTTTCCCTATATACCTTCTTGTAGTTAATTGAATGTAAGGCGAGTCTTTAGGGTAATCGGATGTGTCCATACCTCCTGCATGTCCTTTAGCCACTTCGGTTTCCATGTCTTTATAGTTGTCTTCAGTAGGGACATCTATAACAAACTATCTGTATCTGTGTTAAACACTTGGATCTGGATACAGGGTTTAAAGATGTCATAAAGATAATTCTAACATACATTAAAAGCTTTGATTAATTCTAAAACGGTAAACCAATAAATACAGGTTTTTGTCAATTGGACTTTCTTTTTTTTCATCATTATGCCAAAAAGAGATCATGAAATTTCTTAAGTCCTGATAATTAGGTTTTGAAGTCTGCTTAATTGCTTCGTTCTCTTTGGAGGACCATCTGACAATTCTTTTACGCTTGTGCGGGTCTCCATAGTCTTTCCGAATCAGCTGTTGTTCTCAGCTTGATAAGTCTTTTTCTGAAGCATCTGTGGATTTAGATCTAAGATCAGTGTTCTTCATGATGTATGGTTTCAGGAACTGTTCTTGATCGAAGCAATTATACGATGAACAGCTGATTAGCTTCAAAACCATGTCTTAAATAAATTTGTAGAAGTCTGTAATGGCAGACATAATGTTTTTTGCCTCGTAGATTGGCACAAGTTTAAGGTGCGTTCTGTTTTCGCCATTCTTTAGACTTTCTGCCGCTAATGGATAGTCATTATGGGTCATGGAGTTCATGAGGTTATTTCTAAGGTCAACTTCTAGAATGTATCCGCGCTGCTGATTCAGGCGCCAAACTGCCCACCATTTAATGTCCCTTGAATATTTATTTGTACCTGTGTTGCATTTTAACGTTGGTAGTGGAAGTGATTGCCCATTGCCCAAACCATACAGATTGTTTGCATCTAATACATGAGATAGTTAGACTTTTTACTTGGATCATAATCGTCCAAGTTTTTGTTGTTTGCTTGACAGTAATGATGCGACGCCATACTAATTCACTCCACGCAATCCGTTTTCAAATCATATGATCATTGGTAGGTCAGACAATAAATCAATTGTTATTTCCTGTAAAACTTTAAGAAAGCATCCCAACTCATCCCGGGGCGCAGAAATGGAATGCGCGGGATCCAGGCTATAACTTGTTTCATCGGCGGTCTTTCTATAGTTTTCAAAAATATCCGCCCAACTAAATGTATCAGCCTTCAATGTATGAGTCATGATAAGTCTCCCACTCGTTTTACAATCTAACTTCTGCCACGGCATCTTGAGCATGGTGGTAATCAGAATCACTGATGTCCCTCCTCTAAGACTAGAAAAGAACGCGCCTTTTGGGGGAGTGAATCTTCTAACAACCTTTCCCAACTGTTCATGTACTCATAAGGGTAAACACCTTTCTAACAAGAGTTGAGGGTCAAAATATTCTTCTGTTATTGGGCTGGACTTTAAGGACATAGCCAGAGCACTCTAATGAACCCAACATGTGCTGCTTAGTGTTCATAAAAGATGTTATTTAAGTGAAACACATGTACTTTTCTGATGACTGTGCAATGCATGACACCCTATAAAAGCTCGTCTATGCTTTCATGATATGGGGAGTGTCGTAACCTCGCATTTTATGAAGAAGATGGGCAGTTCCATGTCTTTGGATCAAACTTTAGTTGAAGATTGCAATTTACTGTGTGCTTGCTCCTCTGTACTTTCGCTTATGTGATCATGGTCTCTTACTTTTGGATTGGCTTCCTCAATGAGTTCTAAACACAAATCAACAATGTCGTGGCTGAGTTCTATGTTGTTGGTCTTCAGGCGTCATTATGATTTCTGATAAAGTCAGATTATTAGAATCAGTCATTACGCACTTTTTTTTTTTTTTTTGTTTTTTACTGCATGCGTTTTAAGATGTATTCTGCAGCTTTAGGCTCTATATTATTCTGGCTTTGAATGCACGCCATCTGACCTGACAATATATGAATGGCAAAATGAACAAATCTGATGCTTGACTCTGTAAGAACTGTTTTTCGAAGGTTTTTTGTGGCGTGGCCTTCATAAGGAACAAATAAGCGATCGAAGTCTGCGGAAAACAATGTATGGTGAAATTTTGCAGCGTTTCCAATTCTTAAACTAACTTTAGATCCAGGCGGGTGGCGTAGTTAGTTCTGTATTACAGTCAACTGGGTTGATACAATGTTTCTTATGTTCAAGCGCGGCTGGAACGGATGGCTTCTTGTTATTAACATTTTCTACAGAATTCTTGTTTGCCATGATCTTTTGAAAGTTGGGCCAATAATCTCTATTGTGCGTATTCAATGTGTAATGTGGTAGCCAAGCTGGTGAAAAAAACATTAGTAGTAAGTCAACATGTTTTTGTCTGGCTCGCCAATCGTTGGACTGTTCTTGGAAACTTTAATCGGCTGTAGATTTGTTTCCTCATCCCATGTGTAGACATTAACAGTTATGGTTTGTTGTTGTCTTCAAACTGATCAATTTGGTTCTACCACTAACAGAAAGGACAACCCACTAAAGTAAGATCATTGATGTAAGGTGATAGTGAGACACCTCTCTCTGCGTTTTTGGACGTAATGCTAGCCTTGCAAGAAAAAAAACACCACATAAAACTTTGTTGTCTGTTATTCTTTATCGTTTAGAACTGCTTTTTTCGCTACACATTGCGGGGGGTAGTGGATGTAAGCCTTACCAACAATCGGCGCATACTTAGCCTGTCGTGCCAGCTCGTCCTGCCACTCTAATGACTTCGCCCCCTCCTGCTCCACCAACCCAGAGGCCCTCTTTTTGGCTTCTTCAGCAGGCACATCAAACTGTGTAAGGCAGCTGGTCTAGCCCAACGGGTGTTAAGTCATTATGAGGAAAGAATTGTCTGTTGTTTAGTCGAGAACCCAGATTCTAGATTTTCTCATTTATTGTTACATAGTCGATTAAAACAGTAACATTACTTTGATGGGGTCTATTGTTAGTTCTACCTGGAACGTGTGAAATTGCTTGAGCAAACATTGCCTGGTACGCTTGAGGGATCAATGACGTCTAATCATTAATCATTTAGTGTCATGACATACGCTCTCCTTAAGCATTCCTTCAAACAATTGTCGGTATCCTATATCGTCGCCATGCTGAGTTACTTTTCCTAACTCAAAAATATTTATTTAAATTAAAAAAAATTCTTAATCAGATTCAATATCAACGGTTTTTTATCGCTTGGACTCATAACTAAAGTATAAACACCTTTGGCGTTGTTAATGTGAAGGCTGTTTAGAACAGAGTTTATTGTTTCGTTTACTTTTTTAAGCATTCCTTTTTTATCTGCTCCGGCGTTGGCTGTTGAGAAAAACTTGCCCTGGCCTTTCTTTGAAGATCAAATTTTGTTTTTTTATAGTCTGTATATCAAAATCGACCTGTAAACGATTAAATTCTCATCCGTGATGTTGTGTGCTAGTGCTTTATTTATTATCAGCTTAAAGGAACTTAAAGTTTAGCTGTTCTTAGTTGAACATTGCTGTGTGGGCTTTGGAGTTTAGTTTTTATTTTTTTGCTAGCCAGCACTTACGGCTATGAACACGGACCGAGAGCTTAAGACAAACCACCTAGAGGCAAGCTGCGGTGCGCCTATGCCCGTTGCTAAGAGTCCAAAAACACTCGTTCTGCTGATAGAGGCACTTACAGTTGTTGTTCCAGTCTTTACTTATGTAACAGCAGTAATGGCAGCGAATACCTTCGTTTGGTTTTGCTGTATTTTGAAAGGTCCTGCTCTAGTTTTTGTAGCATTTGTGTAATGTTGGTTATTCTAACGGTTTTTATGCCGGGGGTTTTCTACTATCTTTCTCTTGGTGACTCCGGTGTTGTAGGACATTTGGATAAACTTGAACAGGACATGCTTTTTTAAAGATAAAAAAAATAATTTTTCGGTAGTGTATATCTTTTAATTGTTATCTTGAATATTCAGCTGACGCTCATATATTAAAAAACAAATGTGATTATACTGGTGTATCGCATCTTTTCTTTATCAATTTGAATGTTTTATTACGTCTAATATACCCGTTCTCCCGCATCATGTAATAACCTGATTATCCTCTGTTTGTCCTTAGGTCAATCCTTAAACCGTATATCGTTGTTATAAATAATCATCGAGTCTAAACATTGTGACAGGTGTAGATCTTTAGACACAAGGTCAAATGTTGGATTCTACACTCCCACAAACAATTTTCTATTTCGTCAAAATGTTGATACGGTTTTAGACAGCTTAGCGTTGGATGTGGTTAGGACTGCCCTCATCGTACATTGTACTTTCGTATTTTAGGATTAAGAAACTTTTCACTTCCTCTTTATAATGGTTCTTCATCTTCACACAGCAATAAAATACCTATAAGACGATCTTGTGAGACGCTAAAACTAAAATTCCATATAGCGTCGGCCTTGCTTCTAGGATTGTTGGATGATGAATCACTCTTTCGTAATATATTGCTAATTTGACTGATATTGTTGCTCACTCAGCCTTGCTAAATTAGGGTTGCTAACAACGTCAAACTCTAACGAGATATCAGAAATGCTGTACTTTGCTTCGGTGGTCTGATGATCTGATAACACGTTTGTTTTCTTTAAAAAGGTTAGTTCATATGACAATCTGTCTTTTAATGCCCTTGAAAGTATGGCGCATGCGCTTTTACAATCAAAATCTAAGGGAAATGGAAACGCGATTACCATACGCAAATTTTACAGCCACATACTGTTTTGCCAGCTTTTTTAGCATCTGCGGCGCCTATTCTATGTTTTATTGATTCTTCATTATCTATTCCTTGAAACGGCAGAACGGCCTTTCAATTCTGGGTTAGCCATAGATCAGACTAGGTTAAAAATATGCGCATTGTGTAAAAAGAAATATTTCTGCCCCTCAAGTTTTATAGAAATTTTCTTACGATTGCCCGTCCTAGATTCTGGACAACTGTCCTGTGGCTTGGGTCTGTTCTGATGTGGTTCTATTTTGAAAGTAAGTTGCGCAGAGCTGGCACAACACTTCATCTGCTCCTAGGTCTGGAATTTTGACTGTAAGAATTTGATCTGATCAAAGTAGACGGGATTATTTGGAAACAGTAATATCCGTTATTTCCCTTCACGCCAAAGGGCTCGTTCAGTCTTCTATGGGGGTCAGTATCGAGCCATATGTTTGTGACATTTTTTTTTAACCCCAAATAAAAAGTTAATTATTTAACACATGGCAGGCATGATGGTGAAGAAGATTAAGATGTTTTTGATCTGCGAAGACGACATGGTGAAATGACTCCTTTGGTACAACATCGCTCGGGGCTCTCATTGCGGCGTGAATTAACAGAAAGTAAGGTCAGATCATTTTACCAAGTGTGGCCAAGAACTCCGAATTTTATAGACCCTAATTGATTTTGCAGTAAAAGATGACCAATCGTTTGTGAGGAGCCGGACCATGGACTATTGTTCAGCTTACAACTAAACCAGACTCTATCAAAGTTTTTAAAAAAGAGTACAATTAGACAAAGGCTCGGTGTAAGCGAACAAAATCGCCTTGGCATTTCTAAACCAAATTAGATGGGGAGGTGTTCTAACTTCAAAACACACTACAAGAACTCCCAACAGATTACCAAATACAAAAACATGGAACTTCAAGTTTTTAATCAATCAGCAGATGAAATAATATATGCAATAGAAGCAGAACACCATTTTCGAAGAAAACAGCATTAAAATACAATTAATTGATTTCCCATTGGCCTATGCGTGAAATAACGGCCTGAATCATGCTTTGAGACTTAGGGTGAATTAACAAAACAATTTAGCAAAATGGGTGAAATAGATGAGGATATAAAAAAGAGAAAAAGAAAAACTCGTTGAGGTGATGACGCCAACTTTGGGCATGATATTAAAGAAAGAATAACCCAAACGACTAAAAGATCTTGAACAAGAGAGATCAGCAAGACTATGAAGTGTGTCTACTAACCGAGAAACAATTACGAACTCAAGTGAGCAGAATAAGAGAAACTATCCAAAGAATTTATATGAAGACACGACACTAGCAGAACGAATAAGAACACTGTTTAGAGAACAAGGTGTCACATTAGCCAAGCGTTATAACAGCCTTGGATTTGCTATAAGTTACATGGTGTTGGTATTAAGGGCGGGGGCGGGGGGGGTTTGGGGGGGGGTTCCAAAGTCCAGTGCCTCACACACCATCGCCTCCTTCACCCCCGATAATTTGGGTAAAAAAAAGCTTGAACATTCTTGCGAGATTATAAAAAAATTAGACTGGTAAAGCTATAGACTCTTTACCTGTATATTAGGAGGTATTGTTAGCGGGCTTTTGTCTATGCATGCCAAAGTAGATGGCTTTATGCCGAGCACTAATGGACATTAGTTCTCTTAATAGTGGTTACTCTTTAGTAAAATAAGAAGGATATAAATCCTAGACCAGTTAATCCCCCCCCCCCAAACCAAAGCGCTGTCTTTTCCTATTCATTGGCCATTATTTTCTTTGGGCTTCGAGGACTTCTGTACGTCAATGGCCTTTGCTTTAGGCTTTGAACCGCGGGGATTGGATGACTTATTCTTGGGGGGTCATCTTGCTTGGTTTACTGTTGCCCTATTACTGGCTCAGAATTTATTTCGTTTTTTCCGCACTTTCTGTTCATTGCCTGCACAAGATTTCATTGATGTAGTTATTATTGTTCCCTATCATTTCCCCCCCCCCACCCCCCCCTCCCCTTTTTACCCCATTCTATCTGCAGTCTGAGGTCAGAGGTAGCTTGTATAAACCAGTGCCAACAGCAAAGTCAACTTTTGATCTTGCGTATTGTAAAACATTTTGGTACCTTTTTATACTCGAGGTAATCAACTGTAGAATTAATAGCGTCCTCTAAATTTGCTTAAGTATTGATTTTGTGCATCAAAACTGTGAAGGATCAGTTATGCTCGGATTCGTTTGTGCTTGCGAAACCTAGGCAAACACAATCGCTAAGTACGAACAGAGTGTTTATTCGTTCTATTCCAGCATAGTTATGCCCTTAGAGTGTCTAAGATAAATGTTGTCCATGCTGTTTTATGCTCTTGCTTATGGACCTAGGTGAACAGCTGTGCCTGAAGAGAAAGATGGTAAGGTGGATTCCAGTCATATTATACTTCTGTGCACGCCCAAAAAATAAGGGGTGCCAGACATGATTAAGAATCAAATTTTGTCTAACGTCTGTCTTTGCCTTAATATTGAATTCGTTACAGATCTTTCAAAAGCCTTCATAATCTATTCTGTTGTGAATGTTTAAACGGTTTGTCATTTTGGCAATGGAGCTTGCAGTTCAGTCAAATACGTTCGAAGGTGTAATAGAAATGAAATCTATTACTGACCTCACAAGGATCAGATGATTTAGATGATCAGCTTAGTATACTCCACACCCAGTTGAAGCACAAAACCACAGCAACGTTTAATGGTTATGATAAAACTGCATCGGTTGGACTAAACCACACTTTTGCGATGTAGTCTTTTTTAATAGGAGGTTAAGATATCTGTTTAATGGAGTATCACCTTTACTTGAAAGCGTCAGACTGAGTCACAGAAATGTCGAGAGTACAGTTGTTATATTTTAAGATTGTAGTGCGGCCAACAGAATATTTTGCATCAGTATATTTGAATGCACTCATTTTTTATTTTCCCTTTAAAAAATGTTTTAACTATAACAAACTCAAGACGTCTTCGTTTTTAGAAACATGCTATTAATAAACAATTGCGGAAGCAGAATGGGGTGCGCTTCATGAAATATTTTACAAAGCGTATGGTTTATTATAACCGAATCCAAGGAGATAATAGATTAAAAAAGTTAAGAATAGAGGACCATTAGTTAGCCATGAACCATACCTATAGCGTTATTATCGGGTTTTGCTCACTAAAAGAAGCCAATGAGATAAACTTCGACTTACTCTCAAACTTAACATGCATATCTGAAACCAATTGTTAACCTTCAAACTGAAGAAGAAGAATTAGGGTACTATTTGATAAAGAGCTTAGATAAAAATGTTAGGATTTACAACTGCCAATCGGCCCGTTCATAGTTTGAGAGTTGCGCAGACAAAACTATTATGAGGGGGAAATTCCGCTCGATCTTGCATTACATTCATTACTCTATGTTCCTTGGACGAGCTGAGCACTGATGAAAAATTATATGATGGAGAGGCCCTCAACTTGTTTGTAAGAGCTCTTCCGTCAGGGAAAGCTGCATATTGCGATGATGAAATTATAACAATTCCCTAATTTCCAGTTTAAAAGATTAGTTTGTGGGAGGGTAGGATCATTTTATAAAAAATCGCAGACAATCAGGACAAGTTGTGAAATGTGATAACCTACCCATTGTTTTTGGAAATAAAAATAATAGTTGTACTAAAAATAAGGTCGCGTGGGCCAGAAGAATCGGAGTTACATTAGCGCTGTGAGTGTTATCTTTAGATATTAAAAGACCTTGCAGACGTTGCGGATTTGAATCAAAATGGTGAGAAAGGCGTTTGTATGTTTTGAGTACACTTAAGATGGTTGATTATAAACGCAAAGTAGGTTAGCGACAACAAAAAGTTTCCTAAAACTAGAACAACTGGCAATCTAGAAGCAATAATGTTGGCCAGTATGAATATAAAATAGTTCGAAACCTGACCTCAAAAGGCACTTGGAACCATATTTAGTATGGGACATAAAATTTGAATATATACAGCCCATTTACATTTTTTAGCCGTCAAAAAAGTTCAGAACAAGCATTCAACTTCTGGCCCTTTACATGTAAGTCTTATGCCGGTCGACAAATAGTCGAAAGAGATTTGAAAAAATAACGCCGTTTGTTCGGAAAACACTAGTACATCTCACAGAAGAGAAACGGTTTTAAAGAAAGCTTCTACAAAAGTACAGTTCTTCCAAGCAGAAAAATTAGGAGACACGTTACAATAATATTTGAAATTTCTGTTTTAAAGATGCGGAGGAGGGATGGGGTTGTGGGCGTTAGTGACGTCCTTATAAAAGGAATTAAATAGTAGCTGGCAAAACTTAGACGTTAAAACGCCTTAAAGTTACCATTCGTCGTTCTTCACAATGGCGAGGTTATTAAGATCATAACAACAAGCAACAAAATCAATGTTGTCTTAAATAGAACAATCTTACAGAATTGAATTGGAGTAATCTTACACATTTAGGCCTCTAGGGTTTTATTAGCTGAAACAAATTATGACGGGAGAGTATGATAACAAAATAATACTGGAATTAGATTAAATTCTGTTATAAAACTATGGAGCAGTTAAACTTTATGACAAAAACCCCTCTTGTCATTATTTGGGGACAAACTGGTCTGTGGAAAAAACCAATATTTATCCTCAACCTATTACAAACAGTTTATAGTTATAATTTTGATCATATTGTAATTTTCTGCCCAACACTAAATGGAACAAAGCATATCATGATAGAAGGTTTATATGGACAGATGATGACATATATTTAGTTGATCCTAGCAATAAACTGAGTGAGTGTTTAGAACAGTTTTATAGACTGTTTGAAGGAACGCAGACACTATTTATTATAGATGACTGTTCGGCAGAAAGAGACATAGTTAGAAAAAGAAACACTTTGTCAAAACTAGCTTTCAGCGGAAGACATGCTGGAATAAGTGTGTGGATTTTATGTCAAAAATATAACTCAGTTTTAAAAGACTTTAGAGAACAGTTAAAGACTGTAGTTTTATTTCACATGAAAGACAGAGACTCATTTGATGAATGTTTGCGCGAAAATGATGTTATTGAAAATGATCAAGAAAAACATAGGATTAAGCAAAAACTGAAATCTGAAAATTTTAGTAAATTAGTATTGAAAACGGATAATCCTACACAGTATGTCTGTTTGTAGATAATCGTTATTTTTTGGTTATTGAAGTCTTACTTGTCAGAGAACAGGAAAACCTTCATTCTGGTCACTTTCGCCCGAAAACTGGTTGAGGGCGAAAGTGAGCCAGAATGAAGGTTTTCCTGTTCTCTGTATATGTACATACACATACATATATACATACAGACACACACACATATATATGTATATATATATATATATATAATTTTATATATATAGGTGTGTGTGTGTGCATGCGCAAGCGCGTTTGTGTGTGTGTGTCTTCTTCTTCTTCTTCCTAAAATACTGGTTCACTCAAAAACGAGTAGGTCACCAGCGCGCATGTTAAAAAGTAAACTAAAATAACATAAAACATAAAACAGTGCGACTCAAGACTGTTGGCCCCTGGAGCAAATTTGGCAACAAGGGGTCGCACTCGATATTCAAGAAGTTAAAAGCAATGGCCAAATTCAGGCCCAGGTAAAAGAAAATATCTGGGGAAGTAAAAATAGAAAATCTTCAATATGCAGATCTCAAAACTGTCGAATCAACCTGTTCTGTAAAAGAGACCGCACCTGTGGCAATCTTGATGGCACCCGGCAGTGAGTTCCACAGCCGTACAGAACTGGGATAAAAAGAATGTAAGTGGCTGTCAATATTTGATGCAGGTATGGTATAACATTGACCGCCATCTCCTGGTGCTACTTTTATTCAATACTAGTTGTTCCATTGGAATATCGATTACTTTAGCTCTGCCTTTGAAGAAGATGTTAAGTTTGATAAAAGCTCTTCTCTCTTCTAAGGGTTTCCATTCTAATTTCCTCATGTTCTTCCTAGTATTCCCCTTTTTCTCTGATGTGGTTCCCTGTTACGAACCGTGCTGCTCTCTTCTGAATCTTTTCGAGGTTATCAATGTCCTTTAGATGGTAAGGATCCCAAACTGAGCAACCATATTCCAGTACTGGTCTAACCAATGTTTTGTAGTAGTCGTCTCTAACCTTTTGGGACAGTCATTGATATTCCTGTATAAGAAAGCTAAGATGTTATTTGCTTTCTTACATACTAAATTGAAATGTTCTTTCCATTTGAGACGACTATCTATAATCACGCCTAAATATTTTGCAGCATTAGTTTCTTTAAGAATAGTATTATGGATAGAATAATCTGATCTAATTGGTGAGCGTTTGTTACATATACACTACACTTGGCACTTTTGGGGATGAAATTCCATTTTCCAAGTACTTTCCCACTCTTGTAAAGCGTTTAGATCTTCTTGTAGAATGCGTGTATCATTCTTGCTTCTGATTGTTCTATATACTAAACTGTCATCTGCAAAAAGCCTTATAGTAGTTCCAGGAGAGAGATTTCTACTTATGTCATTTATATAAATTAAGAAAAACAAGGGCCCCAGAACAGTTCCCTGTGGTACACCTGACAAGACTGGTTTACAATGGGATGACGACCCTTCCACAACAACTTTCTGCGTTCTCCCAACGAGAAATGATCTAGCCCATTTTAGCAAAGAACCGCCAATGCCAATGTGTTCTAATTTAAGCAGCAGGCCCTCATGGTCAACCTTATCAAAGGCTTTAGAAAAGTCTAATAAAATTGCATCTATTTGCTGTCTGTTGTTAAGACAGTTATTAAAATCATTGAGAGTTGTTATAAGGGGTTCACAACCCTTCGCTGTCAAAACCAGGGGGGCATTATTTAAAAAGTCATATTTGTCAAATGGTCCATTATGCTACAAAAATTTTTTTGGTTCAAGTAGTTTAGCTCGTGTGTGTGTGTGTGTGTGTGTGGTGTGGTGTGTGTGTTGGTGTGTAAGGTGTTTGCACCGAACCATGAAGGCCTTTTGTGTACAGGTAAAGACAGTTTTTTTGTTTTCCCTTTTTTTTTTTCCCTAACCTGTCGTTAACATGGTGATTAATCTCTAAACTAAATATTACCTTCATTTTAGTAACAGCGACGGCTTAATCGCTTAAGAAAGGCAAATTTGTGCAAAAAATTCCAAACTGCATTTAGTTTAAAAAAAAAAATTTTAAATCGGTCCTATTGCCACTTAGTCTTTCATGGGTTTTGGACCGTGCAACAAATTTGACCGGGGCATGCGCCAAAAATTGTGGGGAAATTGGGTGGGAAATAAACGCCCGTCTCAGTGCCTTGGTCTTTTTGTTTGTTCTTACCTGGCATTGGACAATGGTCGAAGTTGCAGGGTCAACCTTCGGAAAACCCAGATATCGAGCTTTGGATTCCAGGGCACAAAAATTTAAAACCAGCGTTTTTAAACCAGTCGTGTACACGAAACAGGGAAATTACCGAAGCGAGTACACCCCCACGTACCCCGCGAAGTCGCACCAAAAGTTAAAAAAGAGCGTTCCCTTTGGGAAATTGCAGGGTCTGTTTCCATTATTTTTTTTAAAGTTTAAAAAAAAAAAAGTTTAAGGAAGGCCCCCCTGGACTGGCCTCACCCCAAAATCTCTGGGGAAAGGGCGCCCAACGGGGAATCCCTTCCCAGATTTTTTGCAGGTTTTCCCCACTGCTATCACAAGCCCAACTGCCCCTCCCCCCCCCCCCCACCCCCAAAGCTGCCCCATAATATACTCGAACTTGCTTCCCAAAGTATCCCCCCCCTCCCCCCTTCGCATCCCGTCACCCCCCCTTCGAGACATTTTGGGTCACCCACCCTCCCTTATTGCTCCTCCCCCCCTTCGATTTTGTTACATGAGGAAAGATAAATGCAAACTGAGTTTATTTTCCCGGATCAGGGCGTTGTATAAATACAACTTTACCCCATTTAGGCTTTTTTCGCCCTTCTTTATTATAATTTTTTTTTTTTTTTTCTAACCTTTGGGTCCAGTCATGGCTAGTCAGACTTTTTATCCATAAAATTCATATCAATTTTTTTTAAATAACATGTTTATCATAGGTTCTTAAAAACATTAATAAGGTGAGTTTTGTTAAGGTTAGTTTTTCCAAAAATTTGGGTTACTCTATTAGAAAAAAATTTCTAATTCGCTAGAATATTTTTTTAATATCATTTTGCTGTTCCTTGTAACTTCTTCTGCATTAAAAAAAAAGCGTCTTTACAACATCACAATTCTTTAAAATTCTTGTTGCCTGAATAAATCACCTTTTATTCTTCTTGCCTTATGTTGGAAGCTGAAATATTTTAATTTTTCCTGATATGAGTAATTTTATATTATGATCATTTTGGTTCCCTTTTTCTTTGACCTGTTTGAGCTCTGATTGTCTCTTCTTTGGGAAACAAAAACAGTGTGCCATTTTCAGAACGGGTTTTAAACTATGTTTTTATTAATTGCAAAAATGCCCTTTTCCAAAATGTAAAGGTTTTTTTATTTTTCCCAATCTTCTGTAGCTTTTTTAATACAAATTTTTAAACAATATGATTGTAAAATAAAAAAGTTTTTGTCAAAAGCCACCAAGGTCTTTCTCTTCTTTCCATTTAGATATTTTTTTTCCTTGCCCCCAAATTTTTCATTATATACCCTTTTTTGGGGGTTGTTTTACCAATTGAAGTACTTTACTTTTTTCTTTAAAAATTAGGTTCCAAGTATCAGACCACGTACTAATGTTTCAAAATCCTTTGAAAATTCCTTATGTATTTTGGGAGTTAACTTTTTTTGTCACTGCAAAAACTTACTGACTCTTTAAATTCTACAGGGGGACATTTATAAACACCGTAAAAATTTGGTCCCAAAAATACTACCTTTTGGTATCCCAAATAACACAGCATATGAGGAAGGAGCAAAACCCAACCTTCCTTTTGGTTCTTTTTGTAAAAAATCTCTAACCAATAAGTATATTTCCAATATTCCCCTAAGATCTAAATTTCTTTAAAAGTCTTCAGTGGTACGAATCGATGCTTTTCTAAAATCTAAATACAAAACACTATATTTCCCCCTTTATCATCTCCTTTTTAAGTCTCCTCACTTTTAAAAGTTGAGTCCCCCACAAATCTTTTGCACGAAATCCATGCTGACACCAGCAATAATTTTTTCCCGTCATATTTTAATAAAGCCCCCTCAAAAAATGATTCTAAAATTTTGCTATAAAGGGGTTTTTAAACCCCCTGGTTTTTAAATTTTCCCGACTGTTCGTACCTTTTTTAAATATGGAATGACGTAGCTTTTTCCATCGAAGGTACTATCATTTCTTAACAATTTTAGAAAAGAGTATTAAATGGGAAAACAACCCGTTTCTCTTTTTGTATTCTCGATGGAATGGCATCCGCCACAGCCTTTTTTTAGGGTTTTAAAAATTGAAATTTCTTTTTTTGCATCCACTGAAAACTACATTTTCCAAAACTAGCCCTTTTGACCTTGAGGCTGGACCTAGAAAAGGCATATTTTAGTATCTCCCTTGTGAAACACTAAAAAAAAAAGTATTCAAAAAACGCCCTTACCCCTATCTTTCTCACTGGTCACCCCCTTAGCACTAAAGGCCCTCCATATTCATCTTTGTTTCGAGTACAATCTCCAAAGGCTTTTTTGGGGTTTTACATTCCTTTGATAACTTCTTTTTAAATTCCTTTTTTCTTTTTTTATTTTTTTTATTTCAAGTATTACGGCTTTAATATAATTTGAAAATTTTTTCCCCCGTTTTTTGATAAAAAACTCTGATACATATTATTTTCTTTTTTAAAAAAATTTCATTGTCTTTACTTCATCCACTTTGGTTTCTTTTTTTTTTTTTTCTTAATTAAAATTTTTTTGGAACGTTGTTTTCTATTTAAAAAATTTAAAATACTTTTTATTTCCCCCCCATTTTTCACATAAGATCATGAGTTTTTTTCCCTCGTCTTCTTCAATTCTTCTTTCTTTGCATAAAATTTTCCTCTCTTAAAAAATTTTTAAAAGCTTTGATTCTTTTTCCTTCTCCTCTCCTAGGTACAAAAGAGAAAAAATAAAACCTCTGTCACTTTGACTATAGGAGCTAATCTTAATGCTTTATCATATTTTTTATAACAAAATACTAAATCTAGAATTTGATTTTTTCCCTCCCGTGTCTTTACACAGTTTTGGTTGTTTTCACCATTTGGTTCAAAATGCATCCCGAGGTATTTATGAACTTTTACCTCTTCTCCAAAACCATACCATGCCCTTCAATATCTGGAAATTAAAATCCAGTAATACAAACAAATTTAATCTTTTTAACTAATTTGTTTCGCAAACCAAACTTTTTTCTTTTATTTTCAGTTGTTGAGTTTGGCTTTTGTAAACGTTTTCCCAACAGTATTTTCGTCATCCTTATTTTTAAAGGTAATCCAAAGTTTCATCAAAGTCATTTCCTTTGTAAACTTGTAACTTTTTTATTTATGAGTCCTTCACTTTTCATTTTTCCTCTTTTGGGATTTTCATTGAAAAATGTTCATAACCTGGCTTGAAATTCGACAGAAATTTTCCCCTTTTTGTTTTTCGTATAATTCTGTTACTACTATAATGTGGGTTTATTTTCTTCACTAATAAAAACCATCTTTTTTTTTCAACAGTCCATCGCATTTGTGGACAAAACGGATGACATTCCTCACAATTTCATCTACATACCTTTTTTAAAACTATTCAATGTTCTTTGTTTTGAATTTTGTTTTTCGTTTTCTTTTATCACCTGGCCAGCCTAGGTTTCCACGTATTTCACTATTTTCCCACCTCTTTTCCAAGTCTTTCTCTCCCTTCTCAATCCTTTTTTAAGTCCTCTTTGTTCTTGTTCTTTGTCTTTTAATTGGTGTTATCGGGGTTTTTATATATCCTCTTTTTTTTCTCTGTCCCCCATGCATTTTTTTTGTGGGCATTTCTCAAATTTCTTTTTTTACCCCCTTGTTTGTCGCTTACTCCTAAGCTTTTCGGTTTTTTTTCCGAAAGGTATTTTTCCCAGTCTCACTGGTTCGGGCAGCTCGTCTTTCAATTTAGACAAATCTTTTCCCCCCCTCTTTGATACTCTCCCTCCCATTTTCATTTTTCTTCCCCGTTTTTACTCCCACCTCGGAATATTTTTAATATCGATTAGCTCTCTTTTTTTTTTTCCTTGTCAACCTTCTCTTTCCCCCCAAACCCCCCAAAAGTGCGTGCCCTCCCCCAACACAAACGGTCAGCTCAGATTAATGTTTACAAGACCCGGGTTGAAACGTCTGCAATCAAAAACGTTTGCAACATAATGTCCGAAACCAGAGTGATGGAAGACTGTGAAGTCACCTTTGATGGATTAGGATATTCCAACTAGACAACACGAACTAACTTTGGGACTTATTCCGCTTTGAGCTCAAACATTCAATGACATCTTTGAAGTTGGTTGGTTGATTGTTTTTGTTGTTGTTGTTTTGTTGTTGTTTTTTTTAGACCAAGAACACTTCTGCCGTTGTACGTCTTTTAGTTGCGTCAGGCATTGGAAATCGAAAAGCCATTTTTAATACTCACGCCGAAAACATCTCCGCGACTTGCACGATCTGCCGTTAAGTTAGGTCACTGACAATGATCCAGAATAACTCGAGGCCAGTTTATCACAAGTTTGGTAGGGCAATAAATGATATAGCCTCAGATCGACATTTGTCATCACGCGCACCGCCATAGAATCTGAAAGTGAAACATGTGTGGAGAAGTGAAGAAAAGTTATTTACGATTTTTTCAGCCATTATTACAAGAGAAATCACTCTATAACAAACGAATGACGTCAAACGCTCTTTTAATCATAAAGATCAGATTGTAGATCCAAAATAGTATATGTTTCCATGGAAGATAGGTAAATATAAGTTATATCGAAACAAGCAAACATTTAAGCTGTTTTTGTTCACACATAACTACTCAATAACAAAAATATAAACAAGAAAGAAATCAATTATTTGGGAATAAAAATTTTTGATACAGTTGCAAAGGGGTTAGTTGCTACGATTTTACTTTTTCTTTTCTTTTTTTTAGGAACGAAGACAACAAATCATCGGAAACTTATTAATTTATTTAATATTGTTGGTTAAATTAGTTTTTTTAAATTGCTTTTACATATTTGTTATAGTTTTTTTTTGCTTCTTTTCAGTTGGTAGGATGAGTCGTAAGTTGGTCTAGATTTTTTTCGATTTATGTTGTTAGGGTGAGTGGTAGTTTTGGTCTTCCGTAAATT
This sequence comes from Conus ventricosus, assembly GCA_018398815.1. Classification (NCBI taxonomy): domain Eukaryota; kingdom Metazoa; phylum Mollusca; class Gastropoda; order Neogastropoda; family Conidae; genus Conus; species Conus ventricosus. The sequence continues at coordinate 47,484 of JAFLJL010017708.1, read as the reverse complement.
TGACAAAAGGGCATGTAAAAAAGGAGAGGTTGTTTTGTGTTCGGGGTTGTTCTTGCGAGTGTTCTTGCGTTTTCTTGCGGGGTCTCGCTGACAATGCTTGCGACCACCTTTGCTGACATAAAAGAAAAAGGAACATCGATTCTGGCGGGCCCAAAGTTGTTTGCCTGGCGATCTGAGCGCGGTTGTTGCTTTCCCCCTGCTACTTCATTGATCCAAAAAACCCCGCAGTTTTAGTCTGCATGATTAATCTGGAAAAAGGGCAGCACGAAGAAAATTGGCATCCAACAATAAAAGATTGAAGTTGAAACCCTTGGGTTCATGGGCCTTCCGTGCCCTAAGCCCCACTTTGCCAAAATTTTTTGGGGCAAAAGGGGGGATTGTGGACAAATATAGAAGTAAGCCATATTGACAGAAACCAAAATCAGAAAGCCGGCGCGACCAACCACTTTTTTAAATTTAAATTTTGGGACAATTGAAAGATATGCCACTGGCAACCCCAAATAACACAACACTGATGCGGGCGCCCGGTTTCCAGCAACACGCAACCCCCTCGCCCTTACACCGTAAATTTTCAGGCATGGCGATGGGAGGATTTTTCGCCCGAGGGGGCCCCATCCGCAATTTCACCCCCATCCCAACCGTTTGGGGGCAAGCTGGTTCGAACTCACTTGACGACGGCCAAAGCAAAGATCCTGACACGGGAAAACGGGGGAGATCAACTCGCGAAAAAATAATCAAATTCTTGAACAAGAAGGGGGGAAAAAAAAGATCACTCAAAACTGACGGGGACCTTCTTCAGGCGACGCTTGGTAGGGCGATTTATGGGCAATAGCATCAACCTCCGATGCTAGGGGTCAAGATTACGAGGCAACCCTGACGCGCCCTCGACCAACATTATTGGGGACGCACGTCAAGGGCCGCCCCCGGGGCATCCTTGAAGGGACTGAAGCTTTTTCAAGGAACCCCCCCGGGGCTACCTTCATAAAAGCAACAAAGGAAGCCAACGAGGTAGGGAAGACCCATCGCGAAATGCCATCGAACAAAATCACTGGGCCCCACATGCTGAGCGGGGAGGGGGGAAAAATACGGCGCGACTCTAAGACAGAACCCCAAGCAACACCTACACCAGCATAAAAAGAGCACCTCAAGCCCCTAAAGTGGCGAAAACCAGCGTGTCCCCTCCCAAAGATTCCCATCTCTTCCTTCACCCCCACCATTTCCCATTTAACCCGGAGTGCGGGGGTCCCACGCAAAGGACACGCCCAAGAAAAACTCCCGACAGAAACAGTATCTCCAAAGGCAGCAAAGCAAAATCAACGGGGCACGGGATCGGGGAAACGAGTAACCCCCGTTTGGAAAACCAGCAGCGGGGGGGGGAAAAAGAAGAAAGTCAAAAACAATAGAAAAACAAGTTCGCAGCAAAAGGCTGCGCATCAAAGGAAAAATGAAGAAAACCTCGCCGGAAATTCCGACGACTAAAATAAAAATTAAAACGGCAGGACGACACGGGCCCGTGGCCGGCACGAAGTAACGACGTCACAAAAGTTTGGGGCTGCAAGAAATCTAAAGAATTTTCGACAAGAAAGGGCCCGTCAAAATCAGCAGTGAAGGGGGCAAGGGCCCTATCCGCCACTACTTGTCGACATACAATCTAAAACCCCTTTTCCTCAAACACCCCGGTTTTCGTAGTAAAAACGCCAGGGAGCCATTTATAGGAGAAAAGGAACAGTCCCTGTACTGCTGGGGATAAAAGCCCTTAGAACCCTGCCTGAAAATGCTTAAACTTCCTCCAAACCCCTTTTCAACTCTAGCGCAAAAATAAAGAAAAGAAGATGTTCCCAAGGGGCACGCTCGTAGATCTCCCGTAAACAATCCCTCCCTTTCTATTGCGACAATCAAAGTCCAAGCCCAAAGATGACTTCATATCCCGAGGTTTTCAACATCGCGCAACCACTTCCCCAAGGCTGCTACTATCCCCACTTTGCTCAAAAACCACGGCATCACGCTATGTCAGGATGGCAAACCGAACAGAGGACAAACCCTGCCTGCCAGAACTCCAGTACGTCTTAGAAGCTGCAACACCATAAAAAAGGGCCCTTGATCCAGAAAACGTCAACAAACCACTTCAAAGTTACTGCGGAAGAAAAAAAGAGGAAGACAGGGGAAAGCAGAAAAAACAAAGCCCAAAAACATCCTTCCCCAACTTCGATGGCACTGACAACAGAAAAAAGCTACAGACCCCTTAAAAATTCTCTGACGCCTTCATGACTGACCTACAGCCCGGGGGCTACATGATGCAGTGACACATCGCTGAGCTACAATAAAAACCCATGGCTAAACCCCAATCGTAAATTCCCCCCCCATAAATTTGAAGAATTCAGAGTCCCTGAAAAATACAAAAGAAGGGCATCACACGAGATTACACCCCCACCCGCCCGATTGTCATCGCCGAAGAAAGACGGGCCCAAACCACTTTGCGTCACTACCGAAATTTGAACTCCAAAACCATCAGAGATCCTTCCCTGCCCAAAACCAAGGCTTTCCGTTTGGGGGGTCACGTATTTTCCCACCCTTAAACCTTGGCTCCGGCTTCCACCAGATACCCATGCACCCTACGACAACATAAAGCTTTAAAACCCACTCCAGTGGCCTTTTTAAAAAACCAGAATGCCAAGGGCCCTGCACGGCACACCACGCCCAGCGACTGATCAGTTTTCATGTCCGATTCAGTTCCATTCCTTTTGGTCACTCGACGACCTCCACACTCAAAGACCTTTAAAACACCTGGAAAATTGGGAACCCTGCTCCGAAAATCAAAAAAAGGGGCCAAGTTGGGGGCGACAAATGTCAATTCCTGCGACCCAAGTCATCTCCCGGGGGGCACACCTCTCTGCTGAAGGGGTTCCTGCAAACTCCAAGTACGGGTTTAAAGGAATGGCCAGTCCCCACACAACCTCTGATTTCCGCTTTCCCGGGTTTCGCCAGCTACTTTAGGGGTTTCATCAGAATTTTTCCAAAAAGCCCCCCTCCACGATTTGGGTCTAAAACGAAAAAAGCAAAAAAAAAAACGCCGACATCCCCACACGCGGGGCCCAAAACACCTGAGGAAGCTTTCAAAAAAAACTAAAGACCCCGACTTCCACCTGCCCGGGGCTACGCAGTTTTCACCAACCTTCATCCTAGACTGACGCCACCACGACGGACTGGGGGCCATTCTCTCTCAAAACAAGATGGCGAGCCAGGGGCCCGGGGTATCAAGCAGAAGGGTACGTCCAACAGAAAAGAATCGGCCAATTACTCTAGCATGAGCAAAAATTCCTCGCCAGAGTGGGGTGTCACCCAAAAATTCAGAGACTACCTCCTGGGCTCCAATTCGTCGTCTACACTGACAACAATCCCCTTGCCCCTTCAAGACGCTTCCCGGGGGCCTTAGAGAACGCTGGGCTGCCAGTTAGCACAGTTCGACTTCGAAATCAAATACCGCCGGCAAGACAAAACCCGCGCGCCCTTTTCCCGACCCCCACCACGGAAAAGAAGGCCCCCTGCTACCCCTTTCCCCCCCCAGTTTTCTGCCCCTCCAAGAACAGCTGCGAGTCACGCTTATACCGGGAAAAAACACCCCCTGAGCTGAAGAAACGCGCTGAAGTCACAGAGCAAGCACGAATCCATCATCCCCCAGCCGGGAGTATGGGCCCGGGAACCCCCCCCAAGAGGAAACCGAACCAAACCCTTTTCCAGCACGCCACGCTCTTTTTGGAAGACGGGATCCCTACAGGGAAAGGCGAAGATCTCAAAGGGGGCCCCGCCGAAACTGGGCCTGCCCAGCACGAGAAAGAAGAATCCTGACCTCCCCTTTCCACACTGGGCCCCAGGAAACACCGCATCAGGGGCTCCGCGACCGAGCGTACTGCCGGGCATGCCGGGGGCTGGGACGCACATCCCAACGCCAGAGATGCACCCCGGGGGAACATCCCAAGACTTCACCACGTCAGGACACCTTCAAGATCGCGACCCTTAGAAGTCTTTTCCATAGTTTCCCAAGTTAGAAGCTCCAGCGACGGTAAAAAAACGCCTGATAAAGACAGACGTCTCTCCAAGTTAAACAAAGGGGACCCCCACCAACCAAAAAGCCTCCACTTGGCCCCAAAAACTGATCAAAGAAAGGGGTTTCCCGAAACGGGGGGTTTCCCAAAAGTATCCCCAGCGACCAAGGGCGAAATTTCGATCCAAACCGATCGCCGAGCCGCACGATGTACAACATTAAGAAAACCCCCACGACCCCCTACCATCCCCAGGGCAACGGCAAAGCGAGGGGGGTTAACCCCCCATGTTCAACTCCTTTTTCCCCCACCCATGAAAAAAAAATTGGCCTGTCCACCTGCCGGAAAAAGGCCAGGCCCACAAAACACGCCTCACGCGACCACGGGTTCGCACCCATTTCCTACTATTTTGGGGAACACCCCAAACTCCCAGTCGATGACTCTTGGGGAACGACAAACCACCATTGAACTCGAACTGGTCAATCTTCACCAGGTCGCCGGAGACGCCTACACAAGGCACCCAACATCCCAAAATCGCCGCCAGGAGGACGAAGCCACGGGAAAAACGTCTTCCTCCTCCCCGTTTAAGGGGGCTGGTCAAACCCTTTGCAAAACCGGGGAGAGGGGGTTGCAAAATGCCTGGGAAACCTACTTTCCAGGTGTCACGGGCCCTATAACAAAAGACGCCTACGTGTACGCCATTGGCTGGAGGGAAACGACCGCACGTCAAAAAAGGGCATGCTGCCAGCCGCAAACCCAGAGGAAGACTCGGGGAAGGGAACGAAGACCCATAACCCCCCCCCCACACGGAAGAAGACCCAACAGCGAATCCAGGAAGACTTCGTAAAGATGAACTTCCCCAGACCCTGAACGGAAGAAACCCGTTCCGCTCACACCGGTTCCGCTTCCTAAAAGTCCCAAAACTTGCCAGCAAACCAAGAAAATTTATTCTGAAATCCATAATTTTTGTTTAAAAAATGGTTAGGAAAAGAAAGTTAGGCATCCCAGAGAAGAACGTTTTGGAGAAAAAAAGTTGAAGTTTTTGAAATTTGAAAAGTTAGGCATTTCTCTTTATAACAGAAAAAAGACATTGGAGAAAAAAAAAAAGGAAAGTCAGCAAACAAAAACCTCAGCAGAAAAAATTTACTATTTTTTGAAAAGTTATCTTTTTTTTTTTTTTCAAAAGTTTTAATTTTTTTTTTCTTTTTACAAAATCATTTTATAACAATCTTCCATGGGGAAATAACAAAGAATTTTTTTATCTCTCTGGTAGTTTGGCTACAGAACGGTGAGAAAGAAAAAGTTCCTTCCCCGTTCCCGTTTGATTTTCCCCCTTATTTTTAAAATAACGACTAGAAAAATCACCCCTAAAAAATCATAATCGAAAGCCCTTTTGTTAAAATATTTAAATTTCCCTTTTACCCCTTGATTCAAACTTGCCTTATTTATGAAATAAAGCAGTTTTTAATCAATCCTTTAATTATAATTTCATAAAAAACCCATTCCCCCTGACAAACTCCCTTATTTATAAAATTAAAAGCATTTGAATCATGCCTTCGTTTGTTTTTTCTTTGGGGTTGGCCCTTTTACAAACAACGCAACAAAAAAAAGAGCATGTAATGAAATCGGGGTTTTCCCCTTTATTTTTATTATCTTTGCCTTTAAAGTAGCGATATGAATCAAATTGCCTATCTCTTTAAAAAGAATAAGAAGTTTCAAATATACCTATTCTTTCATTCAAGGGGGACCTGAATAACGAGAGAAGGGGGGGGGGAAAAAGTGTTTAATATATTAAATTTTACTTTTATATTTTGGAAGGGGGCATAACCCAATACAGGAAAAATTTACTAGGAAGTGGTTATATACCCATCCCCAGCCCTGCCCCAAATTTCGTTTTAATAGGGGATTGAAAAAAAAGAGCAGGGGGCAAATGTGGGGAAAAGGGAAAAAAAGTTATTTACGATTTTTCAGCCTTTTTACAAGAGAAATCACTCTTAACAAACAAAAAAGTCAAACGCTCTTTTTAAACAAAGACAATTTAGATCCAAAATAGTATTTTTTTCCTGGAAGATAGGTAAATATAAGTTAATCGAAACAAGCAAACATTTAAGCTGTTTTAGTTACAATAAATCATTTCCAAAAACGAAAATATCAACGAAGAAGAGAAATCAATTATTTGGGAAAAAAAATTTTGATACATTGCAAGGGTTAGTTGCTACGATGATTTACTTGTTTACATTCGTTTTAGGAACAAGACAAGCAAATCACGGGGAAATTTATTAAATTTTTTATAGTTTTTTGGTTAGAATTAGATTATTATTTTGCGTTTATCGATAGTTGTTATGTAATTTTTTTGGGTTCGATGTCCTTTGGTAGGAGAAATTGTAAGTTGGTCGTTAGATTTGTTTCATGTTATGTTGTTTAGGGGATGGGTGTGTTGGCGCCGATGAATTTACGACGACAGTAAAAAAGGGAGTGTGTTTTTTTGTTCGTGGTTGTTCTTGGGGCCCTTGTTTTTGGTTTTTCTTGCCCGAAGGTCTCGCTGCAGATGCTTTCTGACCATCCTTTCGACATAAAAGGAAAAGAAAAATCGATTCTGGGCTGGCTCAAGATTGTTTTCCTGGTGATCGGCGTGGTTGCTTGCGTTCTGTACTTTTATTGATCCACAACACCCCAGAATTTAGCTGCAGATTTTAAACTGTGCAAAATGGCAGGGACGAAATGAGATTGAGCACCAAAATATAAGATTGAAGTTTAAAACCCTTGGTTTCGATCGACTCTTGCCTTTGCCCTAAGTCCACTTGCCACACATGAAAATTATTTTTCTCCCCAAAGCCCTTAGCCGGGGCCCCTATTGGGAGGGTTTTAGGGGAACTAAAAGTTATTGGAGGAAAGGTAGCAAGCAACACGTAGAGAACAGTCGGGGCCTTTATTTTTAAAACAAACACCAACAACCTGGAAAAGGTCAGAGTTAAGCCTAACTAAAATGATACTTGAAGGGAGGACGGGAAAGGGGATCCTTTGAACGCAAAGAACTGGATCTACCACTGTAAAAAGTAGCAGAAAGTTATTTATGGTTAGGTACGATGGTTAAATGGAACTTGGTGGAAAATGGTCTGTTATAATACCTGATTTCAAAATAAGGCAAATCAAAGTTTGCAAATGGCAGCTAACACTAGCAACCGCACTAACATTCTATGCCAGATTATTAAAAAAAAAAAAAAAAAAGTAGAAAAGAAATAGGTCTAAAACAACTGCATAAAGAAAAAAAGGAAAAAAAAAAACGAAGAAAAGAAAAGAAAGAAAGAATGAAAAAATTCGAAAAGTCAAACGAGCTTCTGAAAGAGTAAATATTAACCTTAGAAGTCTATGAAGAGACACTTCACTGGAAGAAAGAGTACGTTAGCTGCGCTTGTTTGTTTGTTTGTTTTTACATCAGAAAAA
>JAFLJL010017708.1:12500-37500 GCA_018398815.1 Conus ventricosus | reverse complement strand
CCCAAAGATATCCTTTTGCTAATGTCGAAATTAGATTCCGACCCAACCCAAACAGGTTAACATTAGCAACAAATGATAGAAAATTTACATTGGGAGTAGACTAATAGTTAGCCTCAGCTCCCAAAGTACAGTCAGTATAGTATGGAGAACATTGACAGGATTTGTTATGGGTGAACAGGTACTCGATATCTCTTTGTATTAAGTGATAGCAAAACTATTGCCTTCAACAAGTCCATGTACGCCTATCTTGATAAACTAACCATTACTTGCTTCCCTTAACTCTCTTGACAAGTGCATGCCCGCTAGCGCCCGGTAAAACACGCGACAACAATGGGCGCTGCCATGTTTTCTGATAGAAAAGGAAGTCTTGCGAGAACGTGACTTCCTCCTTCCTGCAGCCATTCACTTCCATTTGCAAAAAAAACACCACGAGTCGATACGTGCCATACTCCTCGAGTTACGAATTTAAAAAATTATTTTCATTTCATTATCTCCTTTCCTCTCTTTTAAATTAATTTTTAATTTGGGTAACCATGTTCAAATAACGGAGTTACTTATCTTGCCGTAGGTTTTCGGCGTAACTAGCTCAGGTAAGTGCATACCGAAGAGGGTTAACTGAAATCTTTTGGTCCTTTCTCCAATTTTTGTGCCCCTTCATATAGCTAGACACATTCTCACGGAAACTGTCAGGGTACAAACCACTCTGCTGCCGGGTACTGGTGCGACTTGTTCGCAGATGGTTCTTTGGCTGCAATCCTGCCACTTCTGCGAAGTTATCATGAACACAAAGTCAAATCATTCTGTAGGTGTTCTCTTCATAGACAAAAACAAAGAAAGGGGATAAAACACTTTACCTAAGTTTAAAAAATATTTCTTCAGTTTGCTTTTTCCAACATTAATAACGATTAATAATTGTATTAAAAGGAAAAGGACACAAAGGGTAGAAGCCTGAGAGGCATAGCATTGTCCGTGAGAGTGCAAATGTCATGACCAGCAATGAAAGCCGAGGTTCATTCCCTGTGGAGGTGGGAGATGCCATCACAGGAAGAAAGCCAAGGTCTATTCCCTGTGGAGGTGGAGATGCCATCACAGGAAGAAAGCTGAGGTCCATTCCCTGTGGAGGTGGGAGATGCCACCACAGGAAGATAGCTGGGGTTCATTCCCTGTGGAGGTGGGAGATGCCACCACAGGAAGATAACTGGGGTTCATTCCCTGTGGAGGTGGGAGACGCCACCACAGGAAGATAACTGGGGTTCATTCCCTGTGGAGGTGGGAGATGCCACCACAGGAAGATAACTGGGTTCATTCCCTGTGGAGGTGGGAGATGCCACCACAGGAAGATAACTGGGGTTCGTTCCCTGTGGAGGTGGGAGATGCCACCACAGGAAGATAACTGGGTTCGTTCCCTGTGGAGGTGGGAGACGCCACCACAAGAAGATAACTGGGGTTCATTCCCTGTGGAGGTGGAGATGCCACCACAGGAAGATAACTGAGGTTCATTCCCTGTGGAGGTGGAGATGCCACCACAGGAAGATAACTGGGGTTCGGCTGTTGATCTTCCATCCTGCTGTGTGTGTTGTAGGGTCACTCTTGTTCCGATCCTGTCGGTTGACGCCACGTGTAGTCAAGTCTGAAGTGGTGTTGGTTCGTTGGAACGTGTGGCTCATTCACTCAATGGAACAATTCAGCGACTAGAAGGTGACAGGTGTTTATTCATCTTCACTACAACACACACAGCAGGAGCAAGCCGTTTAAGGCACTGCGTGCAGCCTCTTCGACGTCGTCGGGTCTACGCCAGGCTTCAAATTGCCCGGTTTCCGTTCGTCAATCCTTTTGTTCGTTCACGGACCACAACTTCCGGTTTTGTGGCTATACGCACGGACGATGTTAAATTTACATCTGTATGCACCCTATAACACATTAAAGGAGAGAGGGAGAAGGGCAACATAGGGTGGGCTCGTGAGAGGGGGTTGGACTAGGAACTCTAGCCACTGCTCTCTCTCTCTCTCTCTCTCTCTCTCTCTCTCTCTCTCTCTCTCTCTTTTTTTTTTTACAATGATAGGGTCACTTTCCGCAGATCCCAGCGCCAGCTGTGACTGTGCAACTGTGCAGAAGGAAAGACGGATTTGACACTATATTTTCTGAACAACACACTTGTGTCTTGGTGATAGCCACGTAATTACCACCTGTACTGAAAGCGTCTTACTAACCAGTGGTTTATCTATAACCTTACTCCCATCTCCTCGCTATTAGTATCAAGATTGGTGTACCTGCCCAATATGTCCTTTTTACATTCATTGTCGCTTTATTCAGCTTTCAGACCACAGAGCTACAGTAACCATTGTGAAAGCACCCGCAGAACTTTTTTTTAAAACTGCATACGCTTGTGTTCCTCCAGCTCCTGTCTATCCACATCATATACACAACAACGCAAACATCTGACTCACACTCACACAAACATATAAACATGTATGTGTGCTTTAATTAACGTATATATCATCAATAGATGTTCCAATAAGTCTTCTGGAACAAGAGACGTTGAATACACGTTCCACCAAGGAAGGAAAACTAACCATTTTAATATCTTTACAACTGTTCTGGTTCCTCGTCCTGAGTCATTCTGAGTGATTTCACAACATGAAAAAAAAAACTTTTATTTTCTTCGTGCCCTTTTTGGCACACTAGGTGGTTCAGACATACAGGGGCATGCACACTAATGAAATAATGATGTCACTCTTGTGTAGTTCATCCTTTTCGAGCAAGCCATCTGGGGTGGTACAATATCTAGCTCCTAGCATTACACTGGGAGGATGATTGTCCCAAGATTGTTGTCGGCTGCCAGCCCGAGACAGAGCTGGGGAAGACAGCCCCAGGCCAAAACTTTTAGTTTGGTTCCAAATCTTGGTCCATTATCGGACTCTTCTGGTTGGCAGCCCCGGCATAACCAATAGCCGTGGGCGCAATGTAAGGCTTGTAGAACAAAACAGGCCTGGAAAACAGACTCGTGCTTCCCTAAAATTGAACGAAAAATAAAATTGTGCGAAAATGAAACAATTAAGTACAATTCATATTTTCTTTTACAATTTCTCTTTTCTTTCTTGAAAGAATGAATTAGCTGAAAAATGTTGCCTTCCGAAGGAACTTTTACTACAGCACCAAAAATCAAAGTTAAATTTTCTTTTTCAAAAAGTTTTTGCTTTACAACTGTTTGGCAACAATTTTGGAATTGTGACCGGAATGTGAAAAGAGGGACAAAGCTCAAAGAAATTTGAAACAGGATTCTAAGTATGAATGATCTAAGGTCACAAATGATCAATAATTTTCTTACCTAGCTACAGTTTCAAGAGAAGAGAATGTGAAACCTGAATGTTCCGAACAGCAGCTCACTCTCCACTGTTCTCGGAGACAAAGTATAGTTGTGTTTGAGGCATGTCAATAGGTGAACAGCTGTCAATGATTTCTAACATAATCACTTGTACAAAAGGTGTCAAAATCTAATTCCAATGGAATATGTCAGTATCACTTTCTCCGCCCATCTCTCTCTCTCTCTCTCTCTCTCTCTCTCCTCTCTCTCTCTCTCTCCTCTCTCTCTCTCTCTCTCTCTCTCATGTACTCCAGGACTGTTATTTCCACTTGGTATGTTGCTTGTCAACAGCTGACTTGTTTTATGGGCCACAGTCCATGTAACACGCCAGAATCATGTTCATTGCGTATTACACCCATGTAGCAGGTTCAAAACAATAGCCTTGATATAATGCTACGGTAGTGATTTGAACGTACGGTCAAGAGCAGCCATACTGTTATGCGCGTAAAGTTCAAAATACGGTTGGTAGCACTAACTTTCAAAATAAAAACAAAACCATAAGCGCTCAAACTGAACAAACAACAACAACAACAACTACACAACACTACATTAAGACAACAGGGCTTGTTGCGACTCCATGTTATTCATCCATGAAAATCTAGTGTTTTTATCATTTGATGCTTCGTTGTGTCCCCTTGACTCTCTCTCTCTCTCTCTCTCTCTCTCTCTCTGTGTTGTGCGCGCGCGCGCGCGCGCGCGTGTGCTTGGCTTGCCAGTCTTTCTTTTAACTTCTCCTTGCATGCTTCACAAACTTTACTTTTATGTTGTTAACTCAAATCGGGGCTAGGACTGGACATTAAAAAAAAAAAAAGAAGAAAAAGGGAAAAAGCACACACTCGTGCTAATCTTTTATCCACGTGAAATGACGAATTTATTTTTGTCTTCTCTTGCGTTGTCCCTCTCTCGACTGCTCTCTGAATCGCTTCATTGGTTACCACACTTTCAGCAGAGTATTGTCCCTTGTCACCTTCAGTGAATGACTTCCGCTGTGGTTAGTATTCACTGATCCTCTGATGTTGGGGATCGAAGTGCATTCAAAATTCAAAATAATTATTCTTGTTTTTACTCAGTAGAGTGACTCTTCGTTTATCGAAACTATTTGGCTAAAAACAAGATCGAAACTTTCTTTGCCGTTCACTGCTATCCAAGTGGACGAGGGTGTAGACAACAGAGTTCGATTTGAAGGCAAATGTAAGCTCCACCTGTTTGCTGACCAGTGAAGTGAACAACCAAGCCACAAGCTGGTCTGGGCCTGAGTAAGTCCTGAAGTTGGTCTTGGCATCACTGATTACGAATCAACTACTCAGACGATCAACAGCTTCAAAAAAAAGCTTTGCACAGGTTAGAAGATTACAATTTTTTTAAATTTTGCAATACACAGTAAACATGATTGATATTCAAATGATGTCAACAGGATGCATTGAAGATGACAAATTTATTGTTCAGGAGCTAAAAAGAGAATAATTCAGTGAACAGGAGCGAGTAATCTTCATTGTGCTGATCTGAAAAAGACAGACAGACCAGCCAGCTATGAAAGCCTACTCTTATCACCCTCCGGGGGTTGCGACCTTGTCGTGGTCGGAGGGCTTGCGTGGTCCAGTGATCCCTTAGGCTTTGCTGGCGGGGGCATCAATACTTTAGGAAAGGCTGGGTTTTTTTAAAACTGCTTCTAGGTCCGAAAAGCCAAGATGCTGTCTGGCCTAAGCATAACGTGGTAAGGAGTTGATGCCCCTGGTAGGGCTTCCCATGTCAGATAGGCTAAGGGTGAGGATCCTGACTAAGAGTAACCCGCCTTTCTCCTTTTCTTGTTTTCTGCCTTCTTATTTGGCCCTTTTCTATCTTCGTCTCCCCTTCAAGTCTTCTTTTCCACACTCCTTTTCTCTCTGTGGTCTCCTTAAGATCCGCCGCGTTTGCCGTGCGGTGCGACCTGTGTCAAGGGGAATGAGATCCTGGTGATTGAGAGGGCCAGCGCTCTCAACACATCACTTTGGCTCGGACCTCTCCTAGACAGGGAGTACACTTTGGCCCGGTGTACTAATCGGCTCCCCTTCTTGGGGCGGGTCAAGACAGACAGTCCCCCTACTGGCCAAGTAAACCCCTGCAGTGCTCAGCTCTCTGTTCCCGGGAGTTGAGCATGATCAGGGGGGATAGGGTTGGTGGCTTCTGTTTGTCGTATGTCTCTTCCCGAAGCCAGGAAGGGTCAAGACATTGGTTTCTTGGCCCTGGCCCCTTAGTTGGACTCCAAGGTGGGTGGGTAAGGGAGGGATGAAATACAATAAACTCAATATGGCTTTCTCAAAAAAATATTCCCCCCAAAAGAAGAGAAGGCAGCATCTCCTATTTCAGGGGATTTTGATACTGACAGTGATTCCGATATGGAGGTTAGACAGAGGACAGGATTCTGGCTTCCTGCTCGTGATGGAGGGGACGGAGCAGGAAAGACCCCTTTCAGCTCTGAGCCCTTTTGCTATCCAAAAGAGCTTTCAAGGTGTAGCAGGTGAACTTCGGTCCATCAAGAGGTTGAGAATGGCTCGTTTCTTATTCAATGTCGATCACAAAAGCAATCTGAACAGCTGCTGAGGGCAACAAAATTTGTGGACAGGGAGATCAAGGTGACTCCCCACAAACAGTTGAATTCGTCGAAAGGTGTGATACGCTGCCGAGAGTTAACAGGTGTCTCAGAGGCAGAAATTAAGACGGAACTGGCGTCCCAGGGTGTGACGGAGGTGCGCAGGGTGACGGTAAAGAAAGGTTCAGAGAGAGTGGCCACCAACACCCTCTTTCTGACCTTCTGCAACCCTGTGCTGCCTCCGGTCATCAAAGTTGGTTACTTGAATGTTCGTGTTCAGCTGTATGTGCCGTCCCCGTTGAGGTGCTTCAAATGCCAGAGGTTTGGCCATGTCAGAGACCGCTGTTCTGGGCAGGAGTGTGCGGTGTTTGCTGCAAGGCGACTCATGATGGGCCGTGTAAAGATCCGGCACATTGTGCTAACTGCGGTGGCGATCATCCCTCCTCTTCACGAAACTGTCCTCTTTGGATTCAGAATCTGCAATACAAAGAATAAAAACAGAAAAGAAGATCTCGTTTTTTGAAGCCCAGAAACAGGTTGTGGGCAGTCAGACGCCGACAGCTCTTATGCTTCGGCTGTAAAGACAGTTCTCAAAGTTCCCACTCGTCAGTCTGCTGTCAGACTGATGACTTCACATTTTCCAAGACATTGCAGGGACGAACTGTCAACTCTGGTGGAAGCAGTCCACCACCTTCCAACCCAAACTGAATGCCCCTGGTGGAGGCAAAAAATCCGCCACCCCTCAGACTGCCCAGCAGTCTACAACATCTGCTGCTGGGCAGATTAAAAACCAGCAATTCCCCTCGAACTCCTCTGTCCAGTGCCCGTACGGGCAAGGAGTTCAACCCAGTGTGGAGATGGTGGAGATGAGGAAGAAACCTCCACCGTCTCCCAAATCCAGACCTCCTTCTTCACCTGTTGGCAAGTCTGCCAGCAGGTCTGAAGATCATAACAGTCCAGTGAAACTAACCAACAAATTCACTCCATTGGACGCAGATGTTGAGGAGGAGATGACCTGATCTCTCTCCTTTTCGCCCTCTGCACCATGGATAGTACAATATTCCATTGGAATATCCGTGGACTAAAATCCAACTTTGAGGAGCTGCAGCTTCTGTGTCAATCTATAAAACCTTCTGTCGTGGCTCTTCAGGAAACCAAATTCAAAGCCAGAAGACCTTTACTCTTTCTGGCTTTAATATTCTTTCCAATCCTGCACAACCATCCACGTTGGGACTGTCGGGCGGTGTTGCCCTTCTCATACACAAAACTCTGCTGTATAGTCCTGTCGCTCTGTCTACCTCCCTTCAAGCTGTTGCTGCAAGAGTTACTCTCCACAAGACTGTAACAATCTGTTGTATTTATCTACCTCCTTCAGTCCCGGTTTGTCGTCAGGACCTTGTCAGTCTGATAAGAGAACTTCCTCAACCTTTTTTGCTGTTGGGTGACTTTAACGGTCACAATCCTCTTTGGGTAGTGTCAGTACGTCATCCAGAGGTCTGCTAATTGAGGATGTCCTTTCAGATTTGGATTTGTGTTGTCTGAACGACGGATCTGCAACTTACCTCCATTCTTCCACAGGTTCACTTTCGTGTTTAGATTTGTCGGTTTGTGACCCCTCGCTGGTCCTGGACTATGAGTGGTCTGTCCATGACGATCTGCACGGAAGTGACCATTTTCCCTGTCCTTCTACAACCTGTCATAACTGAACATGTCTCTGTCTCTCAACATCTAAATTATAAGAAGCAAACTGGATCTATTTGCAGCCACTATTTCTAAGGCATTTCAGGACACTGATTTTCTTCAGAGTCCGACCCAGCAGAATCACTGACTAACACTGTGATCAAGTGTGCTAAAGCTGTATTCCAGTGTCTTCCGATAAACTTCAAATGCCAAAAACACCCTGGTTTGATTCAGAC
Organism: Conus ventricosus; assembly: GCA_018398815.1. Taxonomy (NCBI): domain Eukaryota; kingdom Metazoa; phylum Mollusca; class Gastropoda; order Neogastropoda; family Conidae; genus Conus; species Conus ventricosus. The sequence continues at coordinate 29,651 of JAFLJL010017708.1, read as the reverse complement.
TGCCAACAAATTTCCAAAGTTCGAAAACGGGCTCAGCGTCAGGTGTAACCAACGACCTTCGGGTCCCAACGCTCGAGCCCATCAAAAACTCCGTGCCAAATCGAGACACACTTTTAAAATCAGTAAACGTCGGTCCTGGAGAAGTTTCTGCTCCAGGCTGACATCGAAAACTTCCAAGAAAAAAGTGTGGAACATCATTAAGAAAATCAAAGGAAGAACACCTGTCCCACTGTGAACCATCTCAAGTTTTCGGACTCTTTAATAACGGAGAAGAAAGCAGTTGCTAATCTGCTGGCTTCAACCATTGAAAAGAATTCCTCCTCTTCTAACAAATCAGCCACTTTTGTCAAAAACAAAGCCCTTAAAGAAAAATCACCCTGCAACTTTTCATCAGACAACATGGAAGACTACAATCTTCCTTTCAAGTTTAAACGAACTAAAATCTGCCTTACTTTCTTGCAGCGATTCCTCTCCAGGTATAGATGAAATCCATTATCAACTATTGAAACATCTTCCGCAAATAGGTCTGAACATCCTGTTACAGGTATACAACCATGTGTGGACTACTGGTTTCTTTCCGCCTTCTTGGCGAAAAGCCCTCATTATTTCCAATTCCCAAACCTGGAAAAGATCTTTCTAACCCATCAAACTACCGTCCCATAGCTTTGACCAGCTGTGTCTGCAAACTGATGGAGAAAAGGTCAATGCTAGACTCATGTGGAAACTCGAAACCGATGGCCTTTTGGCGAAAGAACAGTGTGGTTTCCGCAAACATCGGACTACTGTTGACCATTTGATTCGTCTGGAATCTACACTTCGGAACGCTTTTTTGAACAGACAGCATACAGTGGCAATTTTCTTTGACTTGGAGAAGGCCTACGATACTACCTGGAAGTCGGGGATACTTCATGATCTCCACGATCTGGGTTTTCGAGGTCATCTTCCGCTTTTATTCAAAATTTTTTGGCAGAACGACAGTTTCAGGTCCGGGTTGGCACCACTCTCTCTGATGTCCACGAGCAGGAGTTGGGTGTTCCACAGGGGAGCATACTGTCTCCTGCCCTCTTTAGTATTAAAATCAACAACATTGTGAAATCAGTTCAGCAGGGTTCAGACTGCTCATTGTTTGTGGATGATTTTGCTGTCTACGCAACTGGAAGCCTGTACCCGAGTGTCCAGCGCAGGCTCCAGCTTTGCGTAGATAAAGTCCATCAGTGGGCGGATGTAAACGGTTTCACCTTTTCTGCTACAAAAACGCAGTGTATTCACTTCCATAATTTCCGTCAGTTTTTTCCAGATCCTGAACTTCAAGTAGGGAAATCTCCCATTCCAGCTGTTAAAGAGGCCAAATTTCTGGAGTCATTTTTGACCAAAAACTAACTTTCTCAGCCATATTAAAAACCTCAAAACTGCTTGCCAGAAAGCACTGAATATTCTGCGGGTCGTAGCGCACACCGACTGGGCGCTGATAAGAAAACTTTGTTGCACCTCTACAGAGCCCTGGTCCGTTCCAAACTGGACTACGGTTGTGCTGTGTACGGCCCGCAAGATCATCTTACCTCAAACTCTTGGACCCTATCCACCATCAAGGGCTTCGTCTCTGTCTTGGAGCGTTCCGCACCACCCCTGTGTACAGCCTGTACGCAGAGGCGGGTGAACCTTCACTGTCCAACCGCAGGCTGAAACTGTCTTTGAATTATTATATCCGACTGTTCTCAGAACCGCAGAATCCTGCCTATGACTGTGTCTTTGACCCTCTGTTCCAAAGTAAGTTTGAAAACAACCCGAAATGTTATTCCGCTGTTTGGTCTTCGTATGCGGCCTCACGTGCGGAATGCAGGTCTAGACCTAGGAGTTGTGTCCGATTTTTCCAAGTTTCCGGATCAACCTCCGTGGACCTTTTTCACACCAGAGATTTGTTTCGACCTCGCAGCTTTTCGCAAAGAGTCTACTAGCTCTCTGGCATACAAGGCATGTATGCTGAGCTCTGTTCCAAATTCCCATCCTATCAAAAAGTTTTCACTGACGGTTCCAAGTCTGAAGATGGAGTGGCCTGTGCAGCCTACTGCCCTGGGGCTCCTTCTCAGATACTGTTAGAACATATACATTCCGATGCTTCTGTCTATTCTGCTGAACTTACTGCTCTGGTACTGGCTTGAAGATAATCTCCCATTCTTCGAAGAGGGACTTTCTGGTTCTGTCGGATTCGCTGTCAGCTTTGGAGGCCATAGCTGGCCGCAACCTTCAGCATCCAGAACTTTTAACTTTTTTTTTAACTTTTTAGTAAGTTGAAGGCGACGGTTACAACATTACTCTTCCTGGTCATGTTGGCATCGGCGGGAACGAAATGGTTGATCGTTTAGCCAAGAACGCCACAAGAGAGAAACTGTCCAACACTTATATCCCCTGCTCAGATATGAAACCCAAAATTAACGATTATGGAGAGACCTCTGGCAGGAGGATTGGAACACACAGACGAATAACAAACTCTTTCAGATCCGTCCAAACCTTAAGGACTTCCTCCCATCTACGTCGGGTGGTCGTAAAGAGGAAACGGTTCTGTGCCGGCTGCACACCGGCCATTCGTATTTTACCCATTCTTACCTTTTAAAGAGTGAAGAAGCTCCGTGGTGTATTCCATGTCATGCGCCACTCACAATGAAACATGTTCTTTAGAGTGTTGGGACTTGCACGATGTGAGACACAAACATTTTACAGCGGAGTCCATGAAGATCCTGTTTGAGGGATGTCCCGCCTGATGTGATCCTTGAGTTTTTGAGAGAGATTAACATTTTTTATCTGATTTAAGATTTTACGGAAGAAAGATTTTTAATGCAATTTCTGTGCGTTTCTAGACGATGTCATTTAATGAGATGTGTGAAAGTTGGTTTTTTTTTTTTTTTTTTTTTAAATGACTGGTGAGTTGATTTTAAACGTGGTGACAGCCCTGATGTGGCCCTTTGCGGTCGGCTGGGCTATAAGCAACATTATCCTATCCTATCCTACTCTTATCAAGACTGAAACTAGTGAAAGCATGCATATTAATTAATTAACCCTTTCAATCCTTTGGAGTTTACAACCTGAGCAGCCTCTCCTGCCTGGTCGCTTAGGGCAGATCTGCTTGAACAGACGGGATATTTTGCCTAAAAGCTAATCCACATCAAGAAACATGCCAAGAGGAGAAGTTATCAAATCAGTTGCAGTTTATGACTGTTTCATATATTGTAATGTGATGCACTTTCTTTCTTTGTTTTTGTGTTGTTGTTGTTGATACTTTGACTTTAAAACCATTCGTTAAATTATCACTTGAACATGCAAGGTACTTAATTTTAACTCTGAATGTTTGAAAAACTGTTCTAACTAAAATCTGAAAAACTGCACATCAAAATTGTTTGGCAACATACTGTATTTGTTTAGTAACATATGAAAATTCCATGTCTCCTCGGACTAATATCAATATGATGTTATGACAGACTCAACATTATTTTAGTTTTTGTATAATAACTCTGTGTTTGAATGTAAACAGTAGACTAAATTTAAGTCCAAAGACTTCAAAACTTTTACAAAACAGAAGAGAAAATTATGAGAGCTCAAATCCACATTGCACTGCCAGAATAGATGGAATGACTGTTATTTTGTCCCTACAGACAAACATTGTTGTTACACACACATGCACACACACACACACACACACACACACACACACACACACACACACACACACACACACACACACACACACACACACATGCAGACCTGTATCGCGCACACATGTGCACGCAGACACAGAAAGAAAGGAAGACAGGCAAACACACTCATACATACACACACACACACACACACACACACACACACACACACACACACACACACACACACACATACACACACACACACACACACACACACACATACACACACACACATACCACATGAGATGGTTTGTAATTATGAAGGTACTGGGCAAGGAAAGGAGTGGATAATTGCAATGGCGGATGAGGGTTGGGTCAAGAAAGAAATTTTGTTGAAAGCATGCTGTGCATATTTAATCACATAACAACATATTTACTTATCAGTGCCGTGTAAATTTAACTTATCAGTGCCGTGTAGCTTGTATAATGGCTGAAAATTTTAATCTCTTATTGTTATTGTTCCATTGCATAATTCATCATTATTATCATTGCTTCTCACTTCTTTTTTTTTTCCCAAGCAATTTCAGAGATTTTTTTTTTTTTAACGAGTCTCTTCACACTTTCTGTCCTGAAGGCTTAGTGGGGATTAAGACTGCTATGGCACTGACGGTGGATAAACTGCTTGGAGATGCACGAATGCTTGTCACACGGCTGAAAGACCAGGATACCACGACAGACACCATTATTTCAAGGTCTCAGATCCTGCACAAACGTATAGAAGCCATGAAACAGGTAAGATGTTCACATGGTTTTTATTATCATCATTATGGTAGTACAAGGCCGGAATGGCTCAGTGGTAGAGTGCGGGACTCATAATCTTGGTGATCCTGGGGTTGCGGGTTCGAATCTCTGCTGGGGCCGTTTCAGTACAGGGTTTTTTCTCCCTTGGAATTAACATTGGTTCTGACTCCATTTCCCATACAGTCCTTTGAATGAGACAAAAACCGAGGTTCTGTGCGTGAATGCACGCATAACATCTTGCAGTTGCACACATGTAAAATCCCATCACCAACTTTTGGAAGAGAAGGCCAGTTTGGCCATTGGTATGGATGACACATTACACATAGCATGTACCTTCCCTGAAGTTGGAGTATGGCTGCCTTAATGGCGGGATAAAAAAAAAAGGCCATACACAGAAAACTCCACTCGCTTTGTTGGGTAGATATGGGATTGATCCTTGCCTGTCTATACAGGGAGCGTCCGCAGGAGTATCAAACAGCGTACGCAGAAAAAAAATTATGGTAGTACAAATATGTTTCTAGTAGTCAGCCTGCTTGTTAATTTTAATTTTTGTTTTTTATTGAGTTTTTGATCTTATTGCTTCAAGGAAATGAGTGTGAAAGATCAAAAGAAGTAGCTGACATTCTCTGCACAGCTCAGTCTGATTCACTTTAAGAATGCTGGTTATTCTACTACAGGGTTATGAAATATGATACCAGTATTGGATGTGTATGTGAACGAGAGTGTGTGTGTGTGTGCGTGTGTGTGCGTGTGTGTGTGTGTGTGTGTGTGTGTGTGTGTGTGTGTGTGTGATGTGTGTGTCTGTCTGGCTGTGTGTTTTGTGTGTGTGTGTGTGTGTGTGTGTGTGTGTGTGTGTGTGTGTGTGTGTGTGTTTTGTATGTGTGTGTTGTGTGTGTGTGTGTGTGTGTGTGTGAGTGATAGGAATCTATGACTTCTCTTTTCTACTATTTCTGGAATAGAGTGATCAGCCTAAATATGTTCTGTCTTCTAGATCATTCTAGTGGTGCAGTGCATATACTGGTAACTGTAGGCTCAGACAGGGATAAGAGAGTGGAGATGCATAACTAATCAGACTGGGCAACAGACGTAACATCCATTGGAAGATTTGACCAGCTTCTGTCTAGAACTGATCATGCTGAAGATGTGCAGGTGCAGATGGAAAGATTGTGATCATGCGACTGAATGTCATTCATTTCATGGATGTTTGCTCTGAAAATTGTTTGAGTGTTCTTTGAGGTCTAGTTTGACTCATGAACATATTATTATGCATAGGTAAGATTACAAATATATCACACACTTTCAAAATATAGTGGGTGTTTCAGCCCCACAACATTTGTTATCATCATCTTCATCTTAAAATTAATATTACCAAAGGAGGAAAAAAAAAAAGAAGAAGAAAGCAAAATTCAGCTGTTCCTTGAAAATGACGAAACAAAGTAAACAAAGACAGATATCCAACATACGTATGTATACACAAGACAAAGTACCACCACTATCGCCACCATCGCAAACAGTAATAACCAGTAACCGCTACAAAAATCAAGAACAACAGTAACCTTCCGATTTTGCCAGTACCAAGACGACATAAACGAGCTGAACGAGATGGCCAAGCACCGGCCCCGGGTCCACGCGGGTGAGGGTCTGGCCCAGGAGAACCGGCAGATCCGCGAGCTGCAGCAGGAGAAGCAGGAGCTGCAGATGGCGCTGGAAGAGCACCAGTCGGCCCTGCAGCTCATCATGCACAAGTACCGGCAGAAACACCGTCAACCTGCTGCGCGCCAACCGCCGGGACGGAAAAGATTGCTCAGGAGCAGATTCGCGCCAAGGTGGGTGTGGGTGTGCGTTAAAACCTCTCAGTGACAGCCCTCATGAAGTCGGTAAGAGTGGGGTTATTATCTGGGTGCTAAATCAAGTAGCTCTGGAGACAAAGAGAAGAATATTGGATAAAAGCTGCAAAAAGCGAATGGCTCTAATTGAGAGGGACTGTAGTTGGAAGTTTGACTAAATGTGTGTGTGTGTGGTAGTAGTAGTAGTAGTAGTAGTAGTATTTAGTAGTATTAGTTATTGCATTTATTTAGAGTAGTAGTAGTAATTGCATTTTGTCATCTTTTCACAAATTTATTGAATTAAAGACAGTGCGTGTGTGTGTGTGTGTGGTGTGTGTGTTTGTGTGTGTGTGAGAGAGAGAGAGAAGAGGGTATGAGGGGGGGAGATGGGCCGAAGAGCTATAACTAGGGATTGCTTTTATGCATGTTAGCATAATATTGTGTTTATATGACATAATTTTTTTAATACTATTTGTGTGTGCTTGTGTCAAGACAGTGATTTCCTGCAAACGTCAAGGTACTTTTTTCAGTTTTTGATATTTTTTTCCTCTCAAAAGATAATGCAAGGGGTGAGTTTCGGCAACAGCCACACACCATTCACCAGTAATTCTTATTGCTGAAGATGTGTACAAACCTCTGTGTGTGTACACTGTTGTTCACGGGGCCCGCCCGTCCATTTCCCGGAGGAAGTTTGCCAGCTGCTGGACAAGGTGGAGGAGATGGCAGGCGTGATGCAGCGTCCGTGCGCATGGACGACGAGCACGCCAACCAGGCGGAGGAGCACATCGCCCGCCTGGAGATGGAGAACAAGACACGCGCCCGATACTGGAAGTGTGGGACCACGGCCCCAGCACCCCATCGTGGCCGCTGATGACGTCTCTCTCAGCCTGTCCCATCAAACATGTCTCTGACACACTGCAGCAGCCGGTCTCCCAGAATTTAGGTCAAGACCTCTGCCAGCGGGTCGACGTCCCAGGAGGAAGACCCCGCATCTCCACACAGACAGGGGGAAGGTGACAGTGACAGCCAGTCCTTGAAAAACCCGGCCCCTGTCTCTAGTTTGTTTGTTTGGTCGTCGGTTGTTTGGGGTTTGGGTGGCAGCAAATTTGTGAAAGATCTCTAAGGGTTTTGGGGATGTGTTTTCATTTTTGTGTTCCCTCACTTTTGACATGGAATCTCAAAGAAAAATGCGTGTATGGAATAGATTTTTTTTTAATAGGAAATGCAAGAAGTACATCTTTTTTTTTGTTTTTTGTTTTGTATTTTTGGTCATTATTTGTCTTTACAGCTATCTTAAAAATATTTAAACTTATGGTAAGAAAATTTTTGAGTACCGTTATCTGTTCAGGATGTGTTCAATGATGAAGATGAAAGTGGACAAGTTGGCCATTTCTATTTTTTGTTTTTGTTTTTTGTTTTTGATGGTGTTTCAAATGATTTCGTAATCTTCCATACCCAAATCCAAAGTCATGTATGAATGCATGCATGCATATACATACGCATGGAAGTTCTCGTGAAAGCATGCACACACACACACACACACACACACACACACACACACACACACACACACACACACACACACTGCACAGAAATAATGCTGACAGAGAAATTGAGAGGACAGAGAGTCAAATTGTAATGCATGTAGTTGATTTTTTTTTTAATGAATTCGGATAAATGACAATAGGGATTTGGAAAAAAAAGGAATCTGCAAAAATGTGAGGGTCATCCAGTAAATGGAAAGATGTTTGATTTCACACAAAATGTTTAAGAAATCCACTTGTATACATTCCTTCAACATAACATCTGTGCTGCTGCATAATGAGCAATGTCCATCTGTGTGAAAGCTCCCAAATGCCTGTAGCAAGGCAACCACAGTTGATAAATCAAACTTGCTTGGCCACTTGAACTTCTAGTCTGTGTCATCAAATCTGACACAGTAGAGAGATTCCTTCAGTCTGGCGAAAAGTTGGGGGATTCCTATCAGGGGTGCTGGGTGTGGAAACTCTTCCTGTCTGTAAGATGACAAAAGTGATGCTGCCTTTCTAGCTTTATGGCATGCATTGTTATAAAGAGGATCAGTTAACGCATCCGTGACTGACCATGTTTATACTCATAGTCAGACAGCAACAAACGTGGACAAACTACGAATATACTCATAACAGTCGTTCAAGGCACAAAACTTGCTTTTTCTTTAATCGAAGGCACTTTTGGTGGCAATTGAGTTGCTTCCCTTGTTATGGTCAGTACTGTTGGGGAATATGAAGTTTGACAACGCCTTGGCAGTAACTAACCCCTTCTCTTTCTAAATTTTCCTTTGGGAAATTTCTATGATATTGCAGGTTAACAGGATGTCCCACATGAATGCAATAAGCCGTCAGTATACGGGATTGTCATGCGACAGAGTTGTTGTGGAGGATCAGTGGAATGGCTTCAGGTAGCTGTGGATACTTCATTTATGTTACAGGTTGCAAGATTCCTGACGGAAATTTCTGTAATGATTCTCGTTAACAGTCTGTCCCACTTGCACAGGTAAACACCGAGTGTGCCATGATCATCATAAGTGAAAATCATCACTGTCTTCAAATTTGCCTGTTTTTGTCAGAATGTTATCGGCCTGGTGATGCCGGAGTATGCTGCACACATGATTGTTGCATCAATTCTGATCGATAACTTAGAACATGGCTGCCTACCGTCCCGGAATATCCGTATTTGTCCCCCGAAATAATAAAATCATGCAGCCTGTCCCTGGAATCCACTTTTTATTCTACGTCCCGCGAAAAAAAAATTTGGGGAGAAAAAAACAACAAAAAAACCGAAGTCGAGGTCGTCAGCTGATCACCGACTTCGGTCGTGGCCATCCTGACCAAATCCGTCGGAAAGACCCGAACATTGCCGAACTGACTAGTGCGCATGCGCATACACCGTCTTCCCGAGTTTTGAAAGCGACAAAAATGGACGTGAAACAGGGAAAGAGTAAAAATGCCGACGGCGATCTCGACAATGGGGCTTCTGTCAAGAAGAAGAAACGTCAGCAGACATTCCTGTCAAAATATACGGAAACCTGGCAAGATCGAGACTTACGCGTCTTGTGAAATTTGTGCGTGTGAGTTCTCCATCGGATCTGGAGGTAGGGACGAAATAAGCCGTCATGTCGCCACTGAAAAGCACAAGAAGAACACAAAAATCCGTGAGAGCGAGAAATCTTGTAACATTAGGGATTCTTTCAACGCGCTCAGACGTCAACCAGTCAGGAAACTTTTGACGTCAAAAGAGCTGAAATGATGATGGTTGACCTTGCAGCTGAACTGAATTTGCTGATGGCTGCGCTGGACAAGCTAAACAAAGGCGTTAAATTGATGTTTCCTGACTCGGACATCGCAAAGAAGTTTCAGTGCGCTAGAAGCAAAGTAGCATTGTAGAAGTTGTACATAGAGTAAATAAAGGTAAGCTTTCACTTTAATGTTGATGTGGTTGTGATATGTGCTACCGCTGCATGTGTCTCTGGAAATCAGTCAGTGTCCCTGGTTTTGAAAAAGTATGTCCCTGAAAGAGGCGGAAGGGGGTAGGCAGCCCTGTTAGAATCCAGGTTTCTCCTTTTGCTACAACCTGTTTCTTCCTCATTTTTATGCCTTTATTTGCAACACCTCAACACCTTCAACTTGTGCATGTTTCTGATCTGTGGTAAGTGCTTTGGTGTACCTATCTTGCAGCGAGCTGTCTCATGTTCAACACATTTGACGTAATTGTACGCACTGAATGTCCTGACCCACAGCTTATTCCAACAACTTAGGTAATTTCTTCACACATCAGTCTTGTATCGTCATGTAATATATCTTTCACTTTTTAAGATGCGTGTTTCATCCCTAACACCAGCTTGATAGCCTAGTCTGTGTATTTAGCTTAAATGTTATTGTTTCTGTCTTTGAAAAAAGAAACCATTGAATTAGTGCGGCATCAGAAATGGCTAGTTTACCACAAAGCTTCTGTAGCATTTGAACAAGAATTGTATCAGGAGTACTTTTATACTATTCAGTTTCTGTTAAGTGTTTTTCAACTCTGAAGCTGACCATTTTGCTCACGATATTTGGCGCCTTGATTAAGAAGTGATGCCAGAAGTGTGCAAACTGTTAAAAAACTGCCTATGTTTAGTAATTTGTGTGTGTGTGTATTGGATCAGTCTGTATTTGTTGGATGGTCCATGTACAAATGACTTGCTTTTCATTTAACTGAACACCGAATGAAAAAAAAAATCCTTGAAAGGGATACGATTTCTGCATGCTCGAGCCTTTCCCTTCACAGATGAAAGTTATACCCCCTGTCCTTGGCTTTTGTTAACAGTTGCAAATGGTTTTACCTTTGACGTTTTATAAGCTTAACTTAGAGACCCCAGAATGTCAGTCAAAATGGCCATGTTGATCTACACTGACTGACCAACAATCCTACAAAATGGAACTGAAGACCTATCCAACTATTTTCAACTTCATCATGGGGAATCTTGTAGCACCACTACTGTCTCTTCCCCACTTTCTCCCCAACATACTTATGCTCTCTTTCCCCCTCTCTCTCTCTCTCTCTCTCTTTCTCACACACACACACACACACACACACACAGACACATACATTCAAACACGCACACATACACACACACACACACACACACACACACACACACACACACACACACACACACACACACACATATGCACGCACACACACACACACACACACACACACACACACACACAAGCACGCATGCATACTACACACTCATACACATATACAAGTAAACACTCATTTCCTGTCTAATATTACTTTATCACTTTTACACACACAGGCGCACACACACAAGCGCGCACACACATGCGCGCGCGGCGCACACACACACACACACACACACACACACACACACACACACACAAAAGCACGCATGCATACTACACACTCATACACATATACAAGTAAACACTCATTTCCTGTCTAATATCACTTTAAAGTGAAAAGACGTTAAATCGAAGAACAACAACAACAACAACAACACACACACACACACACACACACACACACACACACACACACACACACACACACACACACACACACACTACTGAAAGCAATATACTGCTTCACTGACTGCATCAAGCACATAGATTGAAAAGAGAAAAGACTATTTCTCCAATGTTTGTCCAGTGAGGTGTTCATGATCTCATCTTGTTCGTTGAGTCTCACTGACCAAAACTGTGTCCATGTCAACACAGAAGTACAGGATGTATGATATCTGTTGAGAAATGTCTGTTCCTGACAGGTGAAAAATGAATTAGATAGGGTCACCAATGCTGCAGCAATCAAATGTTCATCTGGTTTTGGGCTTGTTTTGAGGTAATTGGATTTAACATGTTCTTGGCAGACTGACTGACTGTTCACATGGGGTAACGTGATGTTTGTACCAGCCAGTAGATCAGAGACACCTTTCTGTTGAATTTCTCTTTTCCACAGATGGATCTTTTTCCATTTTATCGATGACATCTGAATCGTCGTTGTTTTTTGACAACTTGTCCGAAAGCAGAAGCTTGATATCTTCCCACGTGGTGTTCTATCCTTTGCGGTATTTATCAACAGCTGAGAGAAGTATAAAGCTCTTGTAATGTTCTTCCACTCTACATGAATCTAGAGAAATGTAATTGTTGAAAGCACTGTGGAACGTGTTGTCTCAATCCTGTGAACTTTTTTTTTTCTTATCATGATGTTAGATTCAAAGCTTATAAGCATTGACTTATCACTGATTTACTAAGACAACCGTAATTTATTTTAAGTAGTAGGATAGAATAGGGAATCACTTCTTAGTCTGTGGTGTGTGTGTGTGTGTGTGTGCGTGTGTGTGTGCGTGTGTATGTGTGTGCGTGCGCGCGTGCGTGTGTGTGCGTGTGTGTGTGCACGGTGTTGTGTGCGCGCGTATGTGTGTGTGTGTGTGAGCGTGCGTGTGTGTGTGTTTGGCCACTCTGTTTCACATACTTCCCAGTGACATTATTTTGACGCTGCTGACTCTCACGTTGCCACTCACAGACGCACCGTAGTTAATTCTGCTACTGCACCAAAAGTACCAATCCACAGGAAGACACAAGTATCAGCTCTGTACTAGGCCAACAGTCACAGACAACCATGTACAGCTGCTGAGTCTCTTTGGCTATGTTCAGAGACCGCTGTGGAGATTCTGTGTTGCTGTTAATGGCTATGTTCAGAGACTGCTGTGGAGATTCTATGTTGCTGTTAATGGCTATGTTCAGAGACTTCTGTGGAGATTCTGTGTTGCTGTTAATGGCTATGTTCAGAGACTTCTGTGGAGATTCTGTGTTGCTGTTAATGGCTATATGCAGAGACTTCTGTGGAGATTCTATGTTGCTGTTAATGGCTATGTTCAGAGACTGCTGTGGAGATTCTATGTTGCTGTTAAGCCCCTTATGGATTGCTGATAAACGGTCGGCGAATGATGGATTTGTTGCAGAGCTAGATTGAGTGAGCACCCCCCCTCCCCCCTTTAAGTACTGTGTGAGAAATTTGTTTTCAGTTATCACAATTATACCTGTTTGAGAACACACTCTGCTCCCACCGCATACACAGAAACCTCCCCAATGAGGAAGTTTGTATTTTAGAGAAGAGAGAGAGAGAGAAACATATAAGGTTGATGCTGTGTTTGTTTCAATGTTTGGCTGTGCTCCAGATCTTCAGGCTGTCTTAAAGTTGGTTTGGATCTGTGGCACTGTAACTGATCAACATCTTTGCAGACATTGTGTGTGTGTGGTGTGTGTGTGCAGGGTTTGTATGTTTGTTTTTCATTTATGGCATTTATTTTTGAGTGTTGGTTCATTTGGTTTTTCAGTCTGATAATGATCTCTGTTTAAAATAGTATTTGCGAAAAGTCTTTGGCATGAAAGATTTTCGTGTTTTTTTCAAACTGTTAAAAAACCACAAGATGAAAGATTAATAACTTTATCTTAAACCTTGGGCATTTTTGCTTTTTTTGCTCTGACTTTTGGGTTATCCCCTTTTTGTTCAGTTTTAAGGGGTCCATCTTGGCACTAAGATAAATTAATTGAAGGGGGAAATATAAATGGGACTGAAATTTGAAGTAAAAGTTTTTTTCTTTTTCTTGTAAAAAAAAAAAAAATCATTTTGGAAAATTGAGAATTATTGATGAAATTGTTGTGTTTAATAAATGGTGAAAAACCCAAATGGGTTTAAAAGTCATGCCCTTCATACAACTGTGAACCAGTTGCTTATTTTGTTTTTTTTAAACAAGTGCTGTTATCACAAACCGTAATATTTTGGCTGAATGGATCCACCTCATTGTCAGTGCCCTGGAAGTTCTCTCGGCCCTGCGTTCCTTGATGTCCTGCAGTTCTCTTGATGTTGCATTCTCTTGATGTCCTGCATTTCTCGAGTCCCTCGTGTCCTGCAGTTCTCTCGAGCCCTGCGTTCCTTGATGTCCTGCAGTTCTCTGATGCCCTGCAGTTTCTCGATGCCCTGCAGTTCTTCGATGTCCTGCGTTCTCTTGATGTCCTGCAGTTCTCTTGATGCCTGCAGTTCTCTTGATGTCCTGCAGTTCTCTCAAAATTTCCTGCAGTTCTCTCGGTCCTGTAGTTTTGATTTTCAGTTTCTGAGTCCTGCAGTTCTCCGGTGTCTGCAGTTCTTCAATGTCCCTCGTGTCCTGCGTTCTCTTGATGCCCCTGGTTCTCTTGATGTCCTCGTTCCTGCAGTTCTTTTGGTTTGCAGTTCTCTCGGTGCCCCTGCAGTTCTCTCGATGCCCCTCGATGTCCTGCATTTCTCTTGATGCCCTGCAGTTCTCTCGATGCCCCTCAGTTCTCTTGATGTCTGTGTTCTTTTGATGCCCCTTTTTAAAAAAAACTTTTTAAAAAGTACATTACTATTTTAACATGAATTTCTTCCCCATATAAGCAAAAAAAGAAAATACCAATTGTACCTTTGTATGTTTAAACGACTGACAGATGGATTTTGTCTTAGAAAAATTCCTTCTGTGTGTGTGTGTGTGTTGTGTGTTGTGTGTGTGTGGTGTTTTGGGGTGCGCACACGCATAGGGATGCTTCATGATTGTGTCGTTTGTTTTTGTAGTTTTGTTGTTATTTTTACAGTTTGAAAGTGACTTTGTGTATTCACTTTTTCCTCTTTGTTGCCTATTGACTTGTTTTTGCCCTGTCTTTTTTTTTTTCCCAGGGCTGGTTGAAAAAAAGCAGCGCAATTTGTTATCCTTCCCCTGGTAAAAAAAATTTTTCGTTGTTCGTTCGTTCGTTCGATGCCGCATTTCTCTGATGCCTGCAGTTCTTTTGATGCCCTTTGTTTTTTGAGCCCCCTCGAGCCCTGTAGTTTCTTGATTCCTCGTTCTCTCGGCCCCTTGTGTTGCGTTCTCTTGATTCGCAGTTCTCTCGATGTCCGCATTTTCTCTTGAGCCCTCAGTTCTTTTTAGTCCTGCTTTCTCTTGTGCCTGCAGTTTCTCGTGCCCCTGCAGTTCCCTTGAGCCCTGTAGTTGATTTTTCTTTTTAGGTCTTTGCAGTCCAGGAGCTGGATCTCTTGTCCTTGAAAAGGGATTCAAAGAAATTGGAAAGAAATAGGACCAACTTTATTTCACCTCTTTCCCGGGGGAAAACTGTGAAGTAAAGAAAAGGTGAATTACCCGAATATTCTAGCCCGGTGGACAACTTGCAAAACAAAGGGTTGCGTGCTTGATGTAATCTTTGTTTTCTCGGGTGCCTTTTAGGCCCCGTCATTACGAATTTTTTCGTTAGCTAAAGTTAGTGTTTCAGACTGTGTATTCGCTGTTTCTATGATTTACAAACCCCATTTATGAACGCATGTTTTGTGTAACCCATATTCCCGCGGGAGCATTTCCCTCACAAAATTTCGATATGTGACCCTGAAAAAGCCAGTTTAAGTAATCCGTTTTTTGATTCGCTTCATCTTCAGGATCGAATGCTGTTTTACAAAAATGGGGGCAGTGGAAAAAAAAACAAAATGTACAAATCGGTGGCTTAAACTTTGCCGTGGCCCCAATTCAGAGTTATGTAAATTTTTTTACGTATGTATCGGGGAGAAAAATGGATGTCACGTGGGTGAGTCACGTGGGAATTTTTTTTCGGGAAAAACTATGCTCAAACCCCAATCTCGCGCCAAAACCCAAAACATCAAATTTAAAACGGAAATACGGTACAACAAAAAAATAAACTTATTCACAAAAAAAAAAGTGTTAAAATGTTTCATACAATATAAGGAGGGTATACATTTTTAACCCCAAAGGGATGTAAAAAAAATGGGGAAGGGGCAACACACACCCACAACACCCCCACCTCGGCCACCCCCCCACACCAAAAAAATCGAACTCTCTCCCCTAACATGCCGCCCCGGCCCCGGGTTCGGGTGGGGCCAGAAGGTAAAGGGAAAACGGAATGCAACAAAAGGGGGAAGGGGGCTTAAAAAAAAAAAGGAATGCTTGCCCAAAAACTGATCCCTCGAAAAAAAAAAAGGGAGTCGGATTTCCAAGATAAAATCGGAAAAAAATTGGGATGGACAGGATTACGGTTCGGAAAGGGGACTTTTTGCACTAGTCATTTAAAACGAGGGAAAAACAAAGGGGAGCGTCTTGGGGAATACCCTTAGAATGGGGGAGTATACTGGGGAAGTTCAAAAGCTAAGGGCTGTAACAAACATCCAACATTAATTTCACTCTTTTTTTTTAACGCTAACAGACAAAGGGACAGTTCACACAGAAAGATTGATAAACAATGCATGGTTACACTTGACGACATAGATAAACTGGAACCCTGCACAACAAAAAAAAAAAAACACCATACAGTGGCGACAACCCTGGAAAGCACGTATATGTGGAAATGCCCAACACAACATTCATGTCAGGCAAACATAGCTATAATAGAATAATACAGCGCTCTGCTGACAAAACTGATTTAACACCTGTCCTTTATCTCTGCAATAAAACGTGGATGCCAGACTTACGGACCGATCCCCCCAAAGCCTCAACCGTGAGACAGTCCTGTGCGGGTCCAGCGAAGGGAGAGCGCGTCTGTCCGTCGGATGCACACCACGACAGGATAGCGTCCTTTCTCCTTCCAAGGAGATACAGTTACACACAAAGGGACCACGAAGGTCCGGTGGTGAAGGTGAAATACACTCCAGTCAGGCACACAGGTGTGGCGGCCGTCCAACACCTGTACACAACAGGTAGGGCAGTGACACCAGGGCGGCCGTCCAACACCTGTACACAACAGGTAGGGCACTGACACCAGCGACCCACGAAGCTGTAGTGGTAGAGAGTGGGGTCGCCGGCGCAACACAAAATGAAGGGGTCAGGCTGAAGGTCCTCTCTCCAAAGATGGTGCACGGCGGCAGGTGCGTCCTCGTTCCGACCCCGGGGCGAGGAGTCCTTGCGGGTTCCCGGGAGAGGGCGAGGAGGAGGAAAGGCTGAAGACTGGGAGAGGAAAGGGGAGGGATGATGTGGGCGTAGAAGAAGACGGAGGTAGTTGGGTCAAGCCGTGGTCGCAGCAGCAGCTGCAGTAACGGGTGGCGGCAACAGCAGAAACGGAAAAAAATGGCGGCGAGACCCGTAAGTTGCAAGGTCAGCGGCTGCAGCGCGGCACACAGGTAGTCAGCACTGGTAGGGGAAGGAGGAAAAAAACACCAAGAGGAAGAAGCAGAAGTGATGTCGAAGTAGAACAAGAACAAGTTCCTTTAAGAAGAAGTGTAAGAAGCAGTAGTCCTGGAAAAACAACAAAAGAAGGTTTCCCCATATTTACAAGGGTGCAAAAGCAAAAAACCCCGTTTAGCAGGAAATCCATTACAGAGAGTAAAAGGACAGGCCACTGGCAGAG
>JAFLJL010017708.1:5000-7500 GCA_018398815.1 Conus ventricosus | reverse complement strand
CACTGCACTACACTACACTACACTACACTACACTGCACTGCACTACACTACACTACACTACACTGCACTACACTACACTACACTACACTACACTACACTACACTACACTACACTGCACTGCACTACACTACACTACACTACACTACACTGCACTACACTACACTACACTGCACTGCACTGCACTACACTACACTACACTGCACTGCACTACACTACACTGCACTGCACTAAACTACACTACACTACACTGCACTGCACTGCACTGCACCACACCACACTCACTGCACTACACTACACTACACTGCACTACACTACACTACACTACACTACACTACACTACACTACACTACACTGCACCACACTGCACTATACTACACCACACTACACTGCACTGCACTGCACTGCACCACACTACACTGCACTACACTACACCACACTACACTGCACTACACTACACTACACCACACTACACTGCACTACACTACACCACACTACACTACACTACACTGCACTACACTACACTACACTACACTGCACTACACTACACCACACTACACTGCACTGCACTACCTACACTGCACTGCACTGCACTGCACTGCACTACACTACACTACACTACACTACACTACACCACACCACACCACACTACACCACACTACACTACACTACACTACACCACACCACACCACACTACACCACACTACACTACACTACACTACACCACACCACACCACACTACACCACACTACACTACACTACACTACACCACACCACACCGCACTACACTACACTACACTACACTACACTACACTACACCACACCACGCCACACTACACTACACAACACCACACTACACCACACCACACTACACTACACTACACTACACCACACCACACCACCTACACTACACTTACACCACAACCACACCACACTACACCACACTACTCTACACTACACCACACACACTACACTACACTACACTACACCACACTACACTACACCACACCACACACACTACACTACACTACTACAACCACACCACACCACACTACACCACACTACTCTACACTACACCACACACACTACACTACACTTCACTACACTACACTACACCACACCACACCACACTACACTACACTACACTACACCACACCACACCACACCGCACGACACTACGCTACACTACACTACACTACACTACACTACTCTAACTACATCAACACACACCACATACACTACACCACACACACCACACTACACTACACCACACTACACTACACCACACTACACTACACCACACTACACTACACTACACTACACCACACTACACTACACTACACCACACCACACACACCACACCACACCACACCACACCACACCACACTACACTACACTACACTAACACCACACTACACTACACTACACTACACCACACCACACCGCACTGCAAATACACTACACTACACTACACCACACCACACCACACTACACTACACTACACCACACCACACCACACCACACTACACTACCCCCACACTACACTGAACCACACCACACTACACTACACTACACTACACTACACTGAACCACACCACACTACACCACACTACACTACACCACACCACACCACACTACACTACACTACACTACACTACACTACACTACACTACACTACACTACACTACACCACACTACACTACACTGCACCACACTACACTACACTACACTACACCACACTACACTACACTGAACCACACCACACTACACTACACTACACTACACCACACTACACTGAACCACACCACACTACACTACACCACACTACACTACACCACACTACACTACACTACACCACACTACACTGAACCACACCAAACTACACTACACTACACTACACTACACTACACTACACCACACTACACTACACTGAATCACACCACACTACACTACACCACACTACACTGAACCACACCACACCACACTACACTACACTACACTACACTACACTACACTACACACCACACCACACCACACCACACTACACTACACTACACTACACCACACCACACCACACCACACACACCACACCACACCGCACCACACCGCACCACACTACACTACACTACACTACACTGCACTGCACTACACCACACTTTCACTACACCGCACCGCACCGCACCGCACCGCACCACACCACACTACACTACACTACACTGCACTGCACTATACCACACTACACTACACTACACTTACACTACACTACACTACACTACACTACACTACACTACACTACACCACAAAACAATGCTTCGCATTGCTCTACAACACAACACAAAACAACACAACACAACACAACACTACGCAGCAACGTGATTCATAACAAACGTTTGTGTCACAATAGAATCCAGTGACTAACAGGCGATTACAATTCTGTTTTCATTAAAGATTTTAGCCCGTACAAGCACAAAACAATCGCCCTACCTCCCCTCCCCACTCGCTT
>JAFLJL010017708.1:0-2500 GCA_018398815.1 Conus ventricosus | reverse complement strand
GATG
This sequence comes from Conus ventricosus, assembly GCA_018398815.1. NCBI lineage: Eukaryota > Metazoa > Mollusca > Gastropoda > Neogastropoda > Conidae > Conus > Conus ventricosus. The sequence continues at coordinate 2,496 of JAFLJL010017708.1, read as the reverse complement.
ATACGGCGGAAGATTTTGTTCATTTTCAGAGCAAAAAGAACAGAAAAAGCCCAGAGAACAATTACATGTTGTTGTTGTTGCTGTTGTTAGGAAAAGATGAATACGGCGGAAGATTTTGTTCATTTTCCGAGCAAAAAGAACAGAAAAAAGCCCAGAGAACAATTACATGTTGTTGTTGTTGTTTGTTTGTTTCTCAGAGCAAGGGCCAACACAGAAACCGATTTCTTGGAAATATTAGAAGAGGAGCAATTCCTGATGTCCGGTCCCAAACAACGGCCACTCCATCACAGAACGTTATCATCAAAAGCCCGCAAACATTTCCCAACCCTCTCCCCCTCCCCAAGACGTCCTCGACCCGCTCAGAACGGAAACCACGTGACCAATCTTTCAGACGTTTCCTCTGGATTGCGCCTGTCCGGAAGTAAGACAAACTTGGAAGTGGTGGCAGCCGTTTTGGAGAGGAAGGCAGCGGAGAAATCGGCGGAGGAGAAGAGTGAGGAGGAGATGGAATGATTTTCTGGTGTTCAGTGAGGAGATAGAAGCCATAGAGAGAGCTGAGGAGATGAGGAGAGCCCAAGAACGGGATTTGAAACGTCGCATCAAGCGGGCGGCTGCAGAGGGCAGCGGTGCCCAAGCGGGTGAGAAACGTGTGTTGTGTGTGTGTGTGTGTGTGTGTGTGTGTGTGTGTGTGTGTGTGTGTGTGTGTGTGTGTGTGTGTGTGTGTGTGTGTGTGTGTGTGTGTGTGTGTGTGTGTGTGTGTGTGTGTGTGTGTGTGTGTTGTGTGTGTGTGTGTGTGTGTGTCTGTGTGTGTGTGTGTGTGTGTGTGTGTGTGTGTGTTGTGTGTGTGTATGTGTGTGTGTGTGTTGTTGTTGTTGTTGTTGGTGGGGTGGTGGTGGTGTGGTGGTGGTGGTGGTGGTGGTGGTGTGGTTGTCTTCAATATAACGACAATTCACATAGTGATATTAGACGGGGGAGGGTGTGTGTTGTGGTGTGTGTGTGTGTGTGTTGTGTGTGTGTGTGTGTGTGTGTGTGTGTGTGTGTGTTATTATTGTGTTGTGTGTGTGTGGTGTGTGTGTTGTGTGTGTGTGTGTGATGTGTGTGGTGTGTGTGTGTGTGTATGTATGTTTGTGTGTGTATATGTGTGTGGTTTTGTTGTATGTCTATGTGAGTGTTTGCATGTATGTATGAGTTTGTACGCGCGCGAGCGCGCGTGTGTGTGTGTATGTGTGTTTAGGGGGAAAGAGAGAGACAGAATGTTTGTGCAAGGGGAAGGTAAGAGAGTGGAAGACACAGAGAGAGAGGGACGGTGTGTGTTGTGCATGTGTGTGTGGGCGTATATATATATATATATATATATATATATATATATATATATATATATATATATATATTTTTTTAAACTTTTCTCTAAAATTTCAAATCTTTGCAAAGTCATTATTATAATGACGGAAGAATTGTTAGCCTGCACTTGTTTTCCCCCACTACTTAATTGTTCAGCATCATATTGTTTGGTCAATTAGTGGGAGATTGCATCTCTTAGGAGATCCAAGTAAAGGTTGTCCTGCACAATTCTTAGCCACTGACAGTGCTTGAGTTATAGAACAGCAGAGCTGACCACTCAAACTGTTCCATATCTTTTGATCTCCCTTGCATCCTTGAATGGATCCTCAGGCATAGGCTCAAAGATTGTCCCCTACATTTTATACTGTTTGTATAATGCTTTTAGTTTCTTAGCAACTTTTTTCCTCTCCACACTTTCGTTTTATTCCATTTTACTATCCTTCACTGGCAGCTTTGGGGGTGCTGTTGGATTCTTTTTTGAACCCTTGGTGGTGAGAACACCACAGAATTATGAACTGTGGTGTGTCTCTATTTGACACCAGGAGCGCAGACACAATCAGCCGTGTCTCCCTGATGAGTCCGATCCAGCGGACGAAAGGCCTAGGAGCAGGCAATACAAATAGATCTGCCCTCAGAAGGGATCACGATGGTTCCCTCAGGCAGCTAGTGAAGGGTTTGTCATATTTATAATATATTTCCCCATTTTCTTCATTTTTTTTTTTTTTTAAACTTTTCTCTAAAATTTCAAATCTTTGCAAAGTCATTATTATAATGACGGAAGAATTGTTAGCCTGCACTTGTTTTCCCCCACTACTTAATTGTTCAGCATCATATATATATATATATATATATATATATATATATATATATATTTGTTAAAAAATATTTTTAAAATTCATGATGAATTTTAGCACTTCATTTTAAAAATATTTTTAACAAATGTTGCTCCTCAAGGGGTTGAGCTTTTTCAGATTTTTTAAGGACGTTTTAATACTGTTTATATATATATATATATATATATATATATATTATATGTGTGTGTGTGTGTGTGTACACACACATATATATATGTACATATATATTTTTTTTTTTATTGTCACGATACGTTTTCCGGGTCTTTAGACACAACACAGCAATAATATTGGATTCAAGACA
>JAFLJL010017707.1:63565-105423 GCA_018398815.1 Conus ventricosus | reverse complement strand
TCAAAATGGTTTGGACATTTCCTTTGACCGGTTACAACTGTCAATTTTCTGTACGCCTCTGGATACAAATCTTCAACCTGTGACAGATGAAGTGCACACAAAGGTAAACAACAACATGTAGTTAACACAACACCACCAGCGATTCCTGAATCAATACCAGCCTTTCTAATATCTGAACATATGCCAGAATATATATCAACAAGGCAAATACACTCTCTCTCTCCATGAAGATCCTGTTCAGGGATGTCCCGCCTGATGTGATCCTTGAGTTTTTGAGAGATTAACATTTTTCATCTGATTTAAGATTTTACGGTAGAAAGATTTTTAACAAAGTTTCTGGTGCGTTTGTAGACGAGGTCATTTAACGAGATGTGTGAAAGTTGGTTTTTTTTTTTTTTTTTTTTTTTTGACTGGTGAGTTGATTTTAACGTAAGTGACAGCCCTGATGTGGCCCTTTGTGGTCGGCTGGGCTATAAGTAACATTATCTTATTCTTATTTATCTCAAATTCCTGGGTGTTATTTTTGACCAAAAACTCAACTTTCTCAGCCACATCAAAAACCTCAAAACTTCTTGCCAGAAAGCACTGAATATTCTGCGGGTCGTAGCGCACACCGACTGGGGCGCTGATAAGAAAACTTTGTTGCACCTCTACAGAGCCTGGTCCGTTCCAAACTGGACTACGGTTGTGCTGTGTACGGCTCCGCAAGATCGTCTTACCTCAAACTCTTGGACCCTATCCACCATCAAGGGCTTCCAGTCTGCTGTCAGACTGATGACTTTACGTTTTCAAAGACACTGCAAGTCAGAACTGTCAACCCTGGTGGAAGCAGGTCCACCACCTTCCAACCCAAGGTGACTGCCCTGGTGGAGGCAAAAAATCCGCCACCCCTCAGACTGCCCAGCAGTCTACAACATCTGCTGCTGGGCAGATTAAAAAACCAGCTATCCCCCCTCGACCTCCTCTGTCCAGTGCCCGTGCGGGCAAGGGAGATCAACCCAGTGTGGAGATGGTGGAGTTGAGGAAGAAACCTCCACCATCCCCCAAATCCAGACCCCCACCATCTCCAAACTCCAGGCCTTTGTCACCTGCGGGCAAGTCTGCCAGCAGGTCAAAGACCACCACAGTCCAGTTAAACTAAATAATAAATTCTCTCCATTGGACGCAGATGTTGAGGAGGAGATGACCTGATCTCTCTCCTTTTCGCCTCTGAAACCATGGATAGTACCATACTCCATTGGAATATCCGTGGATTAAATTCCAACTTTGAGGAGCTGCAGCTTCTGTGTCAGTCTATAAAACCTTCCGTCGTGGCTCTTCAAGAAACTCAATTCAAAGCCAGAAGACCTTTACTCTTTCTGGCTTTATTTTCCTTTCAAAACCTGCACAACCATCCACGTTGGGACTGTCGGGCGGTGTTGCCCTTCTCATCCATAAAACTTTGTTGTATAGTCTGTCGCTCTGTCTACCTCCCTTCAAGCTGTAGCTGCGAGAGTCACTCTCCACAAGACTGTGACGATCTGTTCCCTTTTTATCTTCCACCTTCTGTCCCGGTTTGTCGTCAGGACCTTGTCAATCTGTTAGGGGAACTTCTCGACCTTTTTTGCTGTTGGGTGACTTTAACGGTCACAAACCCTCTTTGGGGTAGTGCCGGTACGTCATCCAGAGGTCTGCTGATTGAGGATATCCTGTCGGATTTGGATTTGTGTTGTCTGAACGACGGATCTGCAACTTACCTCCACTCTTCCACAGGTTCACTTTCGTGCTTAGATTTGTCGGTTTGTGACCCCTCGCTGGTCCTGGACTATGAGTGGTCTGTCCATGACGATCTGCATGGAAGTGACCATTTCCCTGTTCTTTTACAGCCCATATTACTGAACGCGCCTCTGTCTCTCAACATCTCAATTATAAGAAAGCAAACTGGGATCTTTTTGCAGCCACTATTTCTAAGGAGTTCCAGGACACTGACTTTCTTCAGAGTCCGGACCGGCAGAATCACTGACTCCCACTGTGATCAACTGTGCTAAAACCTGTATTCCAGTGTCTTCCGACAAACTTCAAATGCCAAAAACACCCTGGTTCGATTCAGAATGCCAACAAATTTCCAAAGTTAGAAAACGGGCTCAGCGTCAGGTATACCAACGACCTTCGGGTCCCAACGCTAGAGCCCATCAGAAACTCCGTGCTAAATCAAGACACACTTTTAAAATCAGTAAACGTCGGTCCTGGAGAAGCTTCTGCTCCAGGCTGACATCAAAAACTTCTAAGAAAAAAGTGTGGAACATCATTAAGAAAATCAAAGGGAAGAACACCTGTCCCACTGTGCACCATCTCAAGTTTTCGGATTCTTTAATAACAGAAAAGAAAGCAGTTGCTAATCTGCTTGCTTCAACATTGAAAAGAATTCCTCCTCTTCTAATAAATCAGTCGCTTTTGTCAAACACAAAGCCCTAAAAGAAAAATCACCTGCAACTTTTCGTCCGACAACATGGAAGACTACAATCTTCCTTTCACGTTAAACGAGCTGAAATCTGCCTTGCTTTCTTGCAGCGATTCCTCTCCAGGTATAGATGAAATCCATTATCAGCTGGGTTTAAACATCTCCCGCTAGAAGGTCTGAACATACTGCTACAGGTCTACAACCATGTGTGGACTACAGGTTTTTTTCCACCCTCTTGGCGAAATGCCCTCATTATCCCCATCCCCAAACCTGGAAAAGATCTTTCTAATCCTTCAAATTACCGTCCCATAGCTTTGACCAGCTGTGTTTGTAAATTAATGGAAAAAATGGTCAATGCTAGGCTCATGTGGAAACTTGAAACCGATGGCCGTTTGGCGAAAGAACAGTGTGGTTTCCGCAAACATCGGACTACCGTTGACCATTTGATTCGTCTGGAATCTACACTTCGGAACGCCTTTCTGAACAAACAGCATGCAGTGGCAATTTTCTTTGACTTGGAGAAGGCTACGATACCACCTGGAAGTCGGGGATACTTCATGATCTCCACGATCTGGGTTTTCGAGGTCATCTTCCGCTTTTTATTCAAAATTTTTTGGCAGAACGACAGTTTCAGGTCCGGGTTGGCACCACTCTCTCTGATGTCCACGAGCAGGAGTTGGGTGTTCCACAGGGGAGCATACTATCTCCTGCCCTCTTTAGTATTAAGATCAACAACATTGTGAAATCAGTTCAGCAGGGTTCAGACTGCTCATTGTTTGTGGATGATTTTGCTGTCTACGCAACTGGAAGCCTGTACCCGAGTGTCCAGCGCAGGCTCCAGCTTTGCGTAGATAAAATCCATCGGTGGGCGGATGAAAACGGTTTCACCTTTTCTGCTACAAAAACCCAGTGTATTCACTTCCATAATTTCCGTCAGTTTTTTCCAGATCCGGAACTTCAAGTAGGGAAATCTCCCATTCCAGCTGTTAAAGAGGCCAAATTTTGGGGGTCATTTTTGACCAAAAACTTAACTTTCTCAGCCATATTAAAAACCTCAAAATGCTTGCCAAAAGGCACTGAATATTCTGCGGGTCGTAGCACACACCGACTGGGGCGCTGATAAGAAAACTTTGTTGCACCTCTACAGAGCCCTGGTCCGTTCCAAACTGGACTACGGTTGTGCTGTGTACGGCTCCGCAAGATCATCTTACCTCAAACTCTTGGACCCTATCCACCATCAAGGGCTTCGTCTCTGTCTTGGAGCGTTCCGCACCACCCCTGTGTACAGCCTGTACGCAGAGGCAGGTGAACCTTCACTGTCCAACCGTAGGCTGAAACTGTCTTTGAATTATTACATCCGACTGTTCTCAGAACCGCAGAATCCTGCCTATGACTGTGTTTTTGACCCTCCGTTCCAAAGTAAGTTTGAAACAAACCCGAAATGTATTCCGCCCTTTGGGCTTCGTATGCAGGCCTCACGTGCGGAATGCAGGTATAGACCTGGGGGGTAGTTTCCGATTTTTCCAAGTTTCCGGATCAACCTCCATGGACCTTTTTCACACCAGAGATTCGTTTTGATCTCGCAGCTTTCCGTAAGGAGTCTACCAGCTCTCTGGCGTACAAGGCTTTGTATGCCGAGCTCTGTTCCAAATTCCCATCCTATCAAAAAGTTTTCACTGAGGGTTTCCCAAGTCTGAGGATGGAGTGGCCTGCGCAGCCTACTGCCCTGGGGCTCCTTCTCAGATATTGTTGGAACATATACATTCAGATGCTTCTGTTATTCTGCTGAACTTACTGCTCTAGTACTGGCTTTGAAGATAATCTCCCATTCTTCGAGGAGGGACTTTCTGGTTCTGTCGGATTCGCTGTCAGCTTTGGAGGCCATAGCTGGCCGCAACCTTCAGCATCAGAACTTTTTACTTTTTTTTGAACTTTTTAGCAAGTTGAAGGCGGACGGTTACAACATTACTCTTGCTTGGGTTCCTGGCCATGTTGGCATCGGGGGGGGAACGAAATGGTTGATCTTTTTAGCAAGAACGCCACAAGAGAGAAACTGTCCAACATTTATATCCCCTGTTCAGATGTGAAACCCAAAATTAACGATTATGTGAGAGACCTCTGGCAGGAGGATTGGAACACACAGACGAGTAACAAACTCTTTCAGATCCGTCCAAACCTTAAGGACTTCCTCCCATCTTCGTCGGGAGGTCGTAAAGAGGAAACGGTTCTGTGCCGGCTGCACACCGGCCATTCGTATTTTACCATTCTTACCTTTTAAAGAGTGAAGAAGCTCCGTGGTGCATTCCATGCATGCGCCACTCACAATGAAACATGTTCTTTTAGAGTGTTGGGACTTGCACGATGTGAGACACAAACATTTTACAGCGGAGCCCATGAAGATCCTGTTCAGGGATGTCCCGCCTGACGTGATCCTTGGGTTTTTGAGAGAAATTGACATTTTCATCTGATTTGAGATTTTACGGAAGAAGGATTTTTAACAAAGTTTCTGGTTCGTTTGTAGACGATGTCATTTAACGAGATGTGTGAAATTTTTTTTTTTTTTTTTTTTTGTTTTTTTTTTAAATGATGGTGAGTTGATTTTAACGTGGTGACAGCCCTGATGTGGCCCTCTGCGGTCGGCTGGGCTATAAGCAACATTATCTTATCTTATCTTATCTCTTTTTCATCCCCTCCGGGGGGGTTGCGACCTTGTCGTGGTCGGAGGGTTTGCGTGGTCCAGTGATCCCTTAGGCTTTGCTGGCGGGGGCATCAATACTTGGAGATAGGCTGTTTTTTTCACACTGCTTCTAGGCCTGAGAGGTACAGATGCTGTTTGGCCTAAGCGTAACGTGGTAAGGAGTTGATGCCCCGGGTAGGGCTTCCCATGTCAGATAGGCTAAGGGTGAGGATCCTGACTAAGAGTAACCCGCCTTTCTCCTTTTCTTGTTTTCTGCCTTTATTTGGCCCTTTTCTATCTTCGTCTCCCCTTCAAGTCTTCTTTTCCACACTCCTTTTCTCTCTGTGGTCTCCTTAAGATCCGCCCTCCGGGGGGTTGCGACCTTGTCGTGGTCGGAGGGTTTGCGTGGTCCAGTGATCCCTTAGGCTTTGCTGGCGGGGGCATCAATACTTGGCGATAGGCTGTTTTTTTCACACTGCTTCTAGGCCTGAGAGGTGCAGATGCTGTTTGGCCTAAGCGTAACGTGGTAAGGAGTTGATGCCCCTGGTAGGGCTTCCCATGTCAGATAGGCTAAGGGTGAGGATCCTGACTAAGAGTAACCCGCCTTTCTCCTTTTCTTGTTTTCTGCCTCCCTTATTTGGCCCTTTTCTATCTTCGTCTCCCCTTCAAGTCTTCTTTTCCACACTCCTTTTCTCTCTGTGGTCTCCTTAAGATCCGCCGCGTTTGCCGTGCGGTGCGACCTGTGTCGGAGGGGAATGAGATCCTGGTGATTGAGAGGGCCAGCGCTCTCAACACATCACTTTGGCTCGGACCTCTCCTAGACAGGGAGTACACTTTGGCCCGGGTGTACTAATCGGCTCCCCTTCTTGGGGTTGGGTCAAGACGGGCAGTTCCCCAGCTGGCCAAGTAAAACCCCTGCAGTGCTCAGCTCTCTGTTCCCGGGAGTTGAGCATGATCAGGGGGGATAGGGTTGGTTGCTTCTGCTTGTCGTATGTCTCTCCCGAAGCCTGGAAGGGGTCAAGACATTGGTTTCTTGGCCCTGGCCCCTTAGTTGGACTCCAAGGTGGGTGGGTAAGGGAGAGATGAATCACAATAAACTAAATATGACTTCATTAAAAAAACTACCCCCCCAAAAGGAAGAGGAAGGCAGTATCCCCTATTTCAGGGGAATTAGAAACAGACAGTGATTCTGACAGTGAGGTAAGACAGAGACAGGTTCTGGGCTTCCTGGCTCGTGGTGGAAGGGACAGAGCAGGAAAGACCCTTTCAGCTCTGAGCCTTTTGCTGTCCAAAAGGGCTTTCATGGTATAGCAGGTGAACCTAGGTCCATAAAACGGTTGAGGAATGGTTCGTTTCTTCTTCAATGTCGATCACAGAAGCAAATCCCAACAGCTGCAGAAGGCAAAAAAGCTTGTGGATAGGGAGAAACAGGGTGACTCCCCATAAGCAATTAAATTCATCCAAAGGTGTGATTAGATGCAGAGATCTGGCGGGTGTTTCAGAGGCGGAAATAAAAACGGAGCTGGCGTCCCAGGTGTGACGGAGGTGCGCAGGGTGACGATAAAGAAGGGTTCAGAGAGAGTGGCCACCAACACCTCTTTCTGACCTTCTGCAACCCTGTGCTGCCTCGGTCATCAAGGTTGGTTACCTAAATGTTCATGTTCAGCTATATGTGCCGTCCCCATTGAGGTGCTTCAGGTGCCAGAAGTTTGGCCATGTCAGGGACCGCTGTTCAGGGCAAGAGGTATGTGGTGTTTGCTGCAAGGCAACCCATGATGGGCCGTGTCAAAATCCGGCACATTGTTGCTAACTGCGGTGGCGACCATCCCTCCTCTTCAAGAAACTGTCTCTTTGGATTCAGGAATCCGCAATTCAAAGACTAAAGACTGAAAAGAAAATTTCCTTTTTTGAAGCCCGCAAGCAGGTTGTGGGCAGTCAGTCGCCGACAGCTTCTTCGTATGCTTCGGCCGTAAAGAAAGTTCCCACAGTTTCAACTCGGTCAGTTGCTGTCAGACTGATAAACTTTACGTTTTCGAAAACATTGCAAGTCAGATCTGTCAGTTCTGGTGGTAGCAAGTCCACCCCCTTACCAACCAAAGTGACTGCCCCTGGTGGAGGCAAAAATCCACCACCCCTCAGACTGCCAGCAGTCTACAACATCTGCTGCTGGGCAGATTAAAAAAACCAGCACCCCTACCTCGAACTCCTCTGTCCAGTGCCCGTGCGGGCAAGGGAGTTACCACCAGTGTGGAGATGGTGGAGATAAGGAAAAACCCTCACCATCTCCCAAATCCAGACCTCCACATCTCCAAAAATCCAGGCCTTTGTCACCTGCGGGCAAGTCTGCCAGCAGGTCCAAAGACCAACACAGTCCAGTTAAAATAAATAATAATTCTCTCCATTGGACGCAGACGTTGAGGAGGAGATGACCTGATCTCTCTCCTTTTCGCCTCTGCACCATGGATTAGTACCATACTCCATTGGAATATCCGTGGATTAAATTCCAACTTTGAGGGGCTGCAGCTTCTGTGTCAGTCTATAAAACCTTCCGTCGTGGCTCTTCAAGAAACTCAAATTCAAAAGCCAGAAGACCTTTACTCTTTTGGCTTTAATATTCTTTCAAAACCTGCACAACCATCCACGTTGGGACTGTCGGGCGGTGTTGCCCTTCTCATACATAAACTTTGTTGTATAGTCCTGTCGCTCTGTCTACCTCCCTTCAAGCTGTTGCTGCGAGAGTCACTCTCCACAAGACTGTGACAATCTGTTTCTCTTTATTTACCCCCTTCTGTCCGGTTTGTCGTCAGGCCTTGTCAGTCTGATAGAAGAACTTCCTCGACCTTTTTTGCTGTTGGGTGACTTTAACGGTCACAATCCAGTGTTTGATTCTAGAGCGCGCCCTTGCGGGATTCCCGCAATATTTTTCTGAAGGCCGCAAAAAAATCGCGAAAGACGCGGCCCAAAAGCCGCAAAAAAAAAAGAGAACGAACGCGGTTTTTGCACAAAACCAGCGCGGCTTCGCCGCTGCCGTGTGTATAGCCTCCTGAGCAATTCCTTTAGCGAACGCGCGTTCTTTCCAAATTTTTTCATTGGCCGAGAAGCAGCAGTTGAGCCAATCAGCGGTAGCCTACTGGCAGTTCAACAGTCCTCATGTCGGCTTCAACGACGAAGCGCGCGAAGCCAAACACTCTGTTTTCTTTCGCCTTCACGAAGAAAAAAACGCACTGATATATCTAAAGATCATCGGCTGGAAGCCGATAATGAGTCTACAGCCACCGTTACGGCTACTCAGTCAAGCGATAGCGTGTCTCAGCCGATCGACGCCGGAGGCGAAACGGTTGAAAGTGCCAGTGAACCCGAAGATCAGCAAGATAATGAAGATGGTGAAAACGAAGCCGACTGCCGACTGTGAGCGTGGTTTCAGTGCCCAAAATGCCATCAAGACAGCCAGGAGAAACAGGCTGAAAGAAGACAGCCTCAATGTGCTGATGACCATCAAATGTGAAGGTCCTCCCATCAATGACCATGACTTCACAGCTGCTGCAGCAGAGTGGAAGCAACAGAAGGATAGGAGGATCTACAAGAAATGGAGTTCTGTGGGCTGTACATATGTATTTAAAGCTTTTCAGTTGTGTATGGTGAAGGTGTACACAGTGACTTTTCACAGTTAAAGGGTTTTCTTAAGGTGATACTGATGGTATGTAAATCTTGACAATAGTGATGGTCACTTCATATAAAGAGACTGAATTAGCCTAATTGTGGGGTAGGCTTAGAGTTGCTGGATTCTATGATGAGGTGACAACAGACTTGCTCACTTGCTGTATGACTGCCAAGAAGGGAGCTCAGCTGAGTACATGCACCACCAGAAAAAGACAAGTCTTCTAAGGTATGTCAGAATGTGTGTGTACTCTGTGTGTGTGTGTGTGTGTGTGTGCGTTTCTGTAATAAAATGTAACTCGTTTCTTGTTTCTTTTTGTTGTTTTAGTTTACTTTGGCCATAATGTAATCATTGTGATTAAGCTTTAAAATCTGAATTTTCACGCGTTTTGAGGGCCTCCCATTTTCACCCTATGGGCCCCCTTTTTTTATGTGAGGGGGCCCTTGGGCCCCCTTTTTTGAAATCCTAGAATCAACACTGCAATCCTCTTTGGGGTAGTGTCTGTACGTCATCCAGAGGTCTGCTAATTGAGGATGTCCTTTCGGATTTGGATTTGTGTTGTCTGAACGACGGATCTGCAACTTACCTCCACTCTTCCACAGGTTCACTTTCGTGTTTAGATTTGTCGGTTTGTGACCCCTCGCTGGTCCTGGACTATGAGTGGTCTGTCCATGACGATCTGCACGGAAGTGACCATTTCCCTGTCCTTCTACAACCTGTAATAACTGAACACGTCTCTGTCTCTCAACATCTCAATTATAAAAAAGCAAACTGGGATCTATTTGCAGCCACTATTTCAAAAGAATTCCAGGACACTGATTTTTTTCAGAGTCCAGACCCAGCAGAATCTCTGACTAACACTATGATCAAATGTGCTAAAGCCTGTATTCCAGTGTCTTCCGATAAACTTCAAATGCCCAAAACACCCTGGTTCGATTCAGAATGCCAACAAATTTCCAAAGTTAGAAAAGGGGCTCAGCGTCAGGTATACCAACGACCTTCGGGTCCCAACGCTCGAGCCCATCAGAAACTCCGTGCTAAATCAAGACACACTTTTAAATCAGTAAACGTCGGTCCTGGAGAAGCTTCTGCTCCAGGCTGACATAAAAAACTTCTAAGAAAAAAGTGTGGAACATCATTAAGAAAATCAAAGGGAAGAACACCTGTCCCACTGTGAACCATCTCAGTTTTCGGATTCTTTAATAACAGAAAAGAAAGCAGTTGCTAATCTGCTTGCTTCAACCATTGAAAAGAATTCCTCCTCTTCTAATAAATCAGTCACTTTTGTCAAACACAAAGCCCTAAAAGAAAAATCTCCCTGCAACTTTTCATCCGACAACATGGAAGACTACAATCTTCCTTTTACATTAAACGAGCTGAATCTGCCTTACTCTCTTGCAGCGATTCCTCTCCAGGTATAGATGACATACATTATCAACTATTGAAACATCTTCCGCAAGAAGGTCTGAACATCCTGTTACAGGTATACAACCCGTGTGGACTACAGGTTGCTTTCCCCCCTCTTGGCGGACAGCTCTCATTATTCCCATTCCCAAACCTGGAAAAGATCTTTCTAATCCATCTAACTACCGTCCCATAGCTTTGACCAGCTGTGTCTGTAAATTGATGGAAAAAATGGTCAATGCTAGGCTCATGTGGAAACTCGAAAACCGATGGCCTTTTGGCGAAAGAACAGTGTGGTTTCCGCAAACATCGTAGTACAGTTGACCATTTGATTCGTCTGGAATCTACATTTAGGAACGTTTTTTTAAAACAGACAGCATGCAGTGGCAATTTTCTTTGACTTGGAGAAGGCCTACCTACGATACCACCTGGAAGTCGGGATACTTCATGATCTCCACGATCTGGGTTTTCGAGGTCATCTTCCGCTTTTTATTCACAATTTTTGGCAGAACGACAGTTTCAGGTCCGGGTTGGCACCACTCTCTCTGATGTCCACGAGCAGGAGTTGGGTGTTCCACAGGGGAGCATACTATCTCCTGCCCTCTTTAGTATTAAGATCAACAACATTGTGAAATCAGTTCAGCGGGGTTTCAGACTGCTCATTGTTTGTGGATGATTTTGCTGTCTACGCAACTGGAAGCCTGTACCCGAGTGTCCAGCGCAGGCTCCAGCTTTGCGTAGATAAAATCCATCGGTGGGCGGATGAAAACGGTTTCACCTTTTCTGCTACAAAAACCCAGTGTATTCACTTCCATAATTTCGTCAGTTTTTTCCAGATCCGGAACTTCAAGTAGGGAAATCCCCCATTCCAGCTGTTAAAGAGGCCAAATTTCTGGGAGTCATTTTTGACCAAAAACTTAACTTTCTCAGCCATATTAAAAAACCTCAAAACTGGTTGCCAAAAGGCATTGAATATTCTGCGGGTCGTAGCACACACCGACGGGGGCGCTGATAAGAAAACTTTGTTGCACCTCTACAGAGCCCTGGTCCGTTCCAAACTGGACTACGGTTGTGCTGTCTACGGCTCCGCAAGATCATCTTACCTCAAACTCTTGGACCCTATCCACCATCAAGGGCTTCGTCTCTGTCTTGGAGCGTTCCGCACCACCCCTGTGTACAGCCTGTACGCAGAGGCAGGTGAACCTTCACTGTCCAACCGCAGGCTGAAACTGTCTTTGAATTATTACATCCGACTGCTCTCAGAACCGCAGAATCCTGCCTATGACTGTGTTTTTGACCCTCCGTTCCAAAGTAAGTTTGAAACAAACCCGAAATGTATTCCGCCGTTTGGGCTTCGTATGCAGCCTCACGTGGGGGAATGCAGGTATAGACCTGGGAGTAGTTTCCGATTTTCCAAGTTTCCGGATCAACCTCCATGGACCTTTTTCACCCCAGAGATTCGTTTTGATCTCGCAGCTTTCCGTAAGGAGTCTACCAGCTCTCTGGCGTACAAGGCTTTGTATGCCGAGCTCTGTTCCAAATTCCCATCCTATCAAAAAGTTTTCACTGACGGTTCCAAGTCTGAGGATGGAGTGGCCTGTGCAGCCTACTGCCCTGGGGCTCCTTCTCAGATATTGTTGGAACATATACATTCAGATGCTTCTGTCTATTCTGCTGAACTTACTGCTCTAGTACTGGCTTTGAAGATAATCTCCCATTCTTCGAGGAGGGACTTTCTGGTTCGGGTCGGATTCGCTGTCAGCTTTAGAGGCCATAGCTGGCCGCAACCTTCAGCATCCAGAACTTTTACTTTTTTTGAACTTTTTAGCAAGTTGAAGGCGGACGGTTACAACATTACTCTTGCTTGGTTCCTGGCCATGTTGGCATCGGCGGGAACGAAATGGTTGATCGTTTAGCCAAGAACGCCACAAGAGAGAAACTGTCCAACACTTATATCCCCTGCTCAGATGTTGAAACCCAAAATTAACGATTATGTGAGAGACCTCTGGCAGGAGGATTGGAACACACAGACGAATAACAAACTCTTTCAGATCCGTCCAAACCTTAAAGACTTCCTCCCATCTACGTCGGGTGGTCGTAAAGAGGAAACGGTTCTGTGCCGGCTGCACACCGGCCATTCGTATTTTACCCCATTCTTACCTTTTAAAGTGTGAAGAAGCTCCGTGGTGCATTCCATGTCATGCACCACTCACAATGAAACATGTTCTTTTAGAGTGTTGGGACTTGCACGATGTGAGACACAAACATTTACAGCGGAGTCCATGAAGATCCTGTTCAGGGATGTCCCGCCTGACGTGATCCTTGGGTTTTTGAGAGAAATTAACATTTTTCATCTGATTTGAGATTTTACGGAAGAAGGATTTTTAACAAAGTTTCTGGTTCGTTTGTAGACGATGTCATTTAACGAGATGTGTGAAAGTTTTTGTTTTTTTTTTATTTTTTTAAATGACTGGTGAGTTGATTTTAACGTGGTGACAGCACTGATGTGGCCCTCTGCGGTCGCTGGGCTATAAGCAACATTATCCTATCCTATCCTTAAGATCCGCCGCGTTTGCCGTGCGGTGCGACCTGTGTCGGAGGGGAATGAGATCCTGGTGATTGAGAGGGCCAGCGCTCTCAACACATCACTTTGGCTCGGACCTCTCCTAGACAGGGAGTACACTTGGCCCGGGTGTACTAATCGGCTCCCCTTCTTGGGGCTGGGTCAAGACAGACAGTCCCCTTGCTGGCCAAGTAAACCCCTGCAGTGCTCAGCTCTCTGTTCCCGGGAGTTGGCATGATCGGGGGGGATAGGGTTGGTGGTGTCTGTGTGTCGTATGTCTCTCCCGAAGCCTGGAAGGGGTCAAGACATTGGTTTCTTGGCCCTGGCCCCTTAGTTGGACTCGAAGGTGGGTGGGTAAGGGAGAGATGAATCACAATAAACTAAATATGACTTCTTTAAAAAACATTCCCCCAAAAGGAAGAGGAAGGCAGCATCCCCTATTTCAGGGATTGTCAAACAGATAGTGACTCTGATACCGAAGTTCGACAGAAGACAGGTTTTTGGGCTTCCTGGCTCGTGATGGAGGGACGGGGCAGGAAAGACCCCTTTCAGCTCTGAGCCCCTTTGCCATTCAAAAGGGTTTTCAAGGAATAGCAGGCGACCCCCGGTCCATCAAGAGGTTGAGGAATGGCTCATTCTCATTCAAAGCAAATCACAAAAACAATCTGAACAGCTGCAGAAAGCAACAAAACTTGTGACAGGGAGATCAGGTAACTCCCCACAAACAATTAAATTCATCCAAAGGTGTGATTCGATGCAGAGATCTAACGGGTGTTTCAGAGGCAAAAAAAAAAACGGAGCTGGCATCCCAGGGGTGACGGAGGTGCGCAGGGTGACGGTCAGGAAGGGTTCAGAGAGAGTGGCCACCAAAACCCTCTTTCTGACCTTCTGCAGCCCTGTGCTGCCTCCGGTCATCAAAGTTGGTTTTCCTAAATGTTCATTTCAGCTTATGTGCCGTCCCCATTGAGGTGCTTCAGGTGCCAGAAGTTTGGCCATGTCAGGGACCGCTGTTCTGGGCAGGAGGTATGTGGTGTTTGCTGCAAGGCAACCCATGATGGGCCGTGTCATGATCCGGCACATTGTGCTAACTGCGGTGGCGACCATCCCTCCTCTTCACGAAACTGTCCCTTTTGGATCAAGAGTCTGCTATACAACGAGTTAAAAACGGAAAAGAAGATCTCATTTTTTGAAGCCCGGAAACAGGTTGTGGGCAGTCAGACGCCGACAGCTTCTTCCTATGCTTCGGCTGTCAAGAAAGCTCCCATAGTTCCTACTCGGTCAGTCTGCTGCCAGACTGATGAATTCATGTTCTCGAAGACATTGCAAGTAAGATCTGTCAGTTCTGGTGGTAGCAAGTCCACCACCTTCCAACCCAAAAAGACTGCCCTGGGGAGGCAAAAAATCCGCCACCCCTCAGACTGCCCAGCAGTCTACAACATCTGCTGCTGGGCAGATGAAAAAACAGCACCGCACCTCGAACTCCCATGTCCAGTGCCCGTGCGGGCAAGGGGGTTCAACAACCCAGTGTGGAGATGGTAGAGATGAAGAAGAAACCTCCACCATCTCCCAAATCCAGACCTTCTTCGCCTGTTGGCAAGTCTGCCATCAGGTCTGTAGACCAACACTCTTCCTGTTGAAACTAACTAACAGTTCACTCCATTGGAAGCAGATGTTTAGGAGGAGATGACCTGATCTCTCTCCTTTTCGCCCTCTGCACCATGGATAATACAATATTCCATTGGAATATCCGTGGTCTAAATTCCAACTTCGAGGGGCTGCAGCTTCTGTGTCAGTCTCTAAAACCTTCTGTCGTGGCTCTTCAAGAAACTCAAATTCAAAGCCAGAAGACCTTTACTCTTTCTGGCTTTAATATTCTTTCGAAACCTGCACAACCATCCACGTTGGGACTGTCGGGCGGTGTTGCCCTTCTCCTACACAAAACTTTGTTGTATAGTCCTGTCACTCTGTCTACCTCTCTTCAGGCTGTAGCTGCGAGAGTCACTCTCCACAAGACTGTGACAATCTGTTCTCTTTTTCTCTCACCTTCTGTCCCGGTTTTCGTCAGGACCTTGTCAGTCTGATAGAAGAACTCCCTCGACCTTTTTTTGCTGTTGGGTGACTTTACGGTCCCCAATCCTCTTTGGGGTAGTGCCGGTACGTCACCCAGAGTCTGCTAATTGAGGATGTCCTTTCAGACTTGGATTTGTGTTGTCTGAATGACGGATCTGCAACTTATCTCCACTCTTCCTCAGGTTCACTTTCGTGTTTAGATTTGTCGGTTTGTGACCCCTCGCTGGTCCTGGACTATGAGTGGTCTGTCCATGACGATCTGCACGGAAGTGACCATTTCCCTGTCCTTCTACAACCTGTATTTTAACTGCACATGTCTCTGTCTCTCAGCATCTCAATTATAAGAAAGCAAACTGGGATCTATTTGCAGCCACTATTTCCAAGGAGTTCCAGGACACTAAATTTCTTCAGAGTCCGGCCCCCGCAGAATCTCTGACTAATCCTATGATTAAATGTGCAAAAAAGCCGGTATTCCGGGTCTTCCACAAATTCAAACCCAAAAAAACCCGGGGTTTTGATTCAGATTCCCAAAACCCAAAATTTTTTCCCAAAAAGCCCAAAAAAGGGCTCAGCTTCGGTAAAACCACCCCGACCTTGGGGCCCCAAACGCTCGACCCCAATCAAAAACTCCGTGCAAAATTTAAAGACACATTTTTAAAAAATCAGTAAACGCCCGGCCCCGGGGAAAAGGGTTCTGTCCAGGCTGACATCAAAAAATTTTAAAAAAAAAGTGGGGGGTTTGAACCCGCTAAAGCGGCTGCACACCGCGATTTGGAGTACTGTTTGTTTTAATTGGTGAAATGGCCCATTTTGAGTTTATTAAAAGCGAATTAGTCATTTTCCAAACGTTTACAAAGATGTTGTGTAGCCGCACAAAAAGTTCCGGCAAAAAAAACGGCAGATTATGCCCGGGGAGGATTCGTTATGTTTTTTTTTGGGTTTCCCGGGGTATGACCAGCCCAGGAATTTAAAAAAGGGGGAAAAAAAGGCAGAAAAGCACGGGAAAGCGAAATTTTCCCCAACCCAGTCATCTGACATTCTGGGTTATCAGTACCCCTTTCAAAAACCAAAAAAAAGTAAGTTTTCCCCAACCTGCCCGAAATTACGCCGCCATCGTCAGGGAAACCCCTGAAACAGTTCGCGTTTGTTGACAGGGGGAAGCAAGGCTCCCAAAGGGGGGCCCCACCTTTTTTTTTAAATGGTAGCATGAAGTAGAGAAAAAGTTTTTTCCCACAAAAGAGTGTCTCAAAATGTTGAACTAAGGGGAAGCAAGATGTGGTGTTGGTGAGATAGGGCAAATGGTGCAAGTTAAAAAACTGCCAGCTGTTGAGGAGCTGCGTAGTAAGGCCCTTTCCACGGGAAACGGAAAATGAAAATTTTTAAGAAAGAGTTGGCAAAAGGAAAGGGAGAGGGAAAACAGACTTTTTCCAAAAAGGTGAAAAAGCCTTTTTTTTTGGCAAAGGGGCTTGCGGGAACAAAAGTGGGGGACACAGTGAAATCCCCAAAAGGAAGAAAAAAAACCTGCGTTTGTTTGGAGGGAAGAGAAGGCAAATGAGCACAGGGGGCTTGTGGGGCAGGCTTTTTGGCCCTTTTTTCAACAAGAGACCAGGTAAAGGGTCCAGCGGGGGGGACATGAGGTTGTGCACAGGCGGGGGGAGGGGGGCAGCAGAGAGACCCCCCCCTTTAAGAAATTTTTGGGGGTTTTCATCTCCAGGCGCCCCAGAGACCAAGTGTTTATACTCACGTCGCAAACTTCGTGGCACCCCCATGGTGATCGCTGGGGTTTTGGGCCCCCCAGAGCCAAATCCCTTCCTAAGGCGGCCCAAGGAGGGACCCCCGACGTCTCCCCGGGCGGGCCCTGGACACGGAAGGGGGGGGTTTTCTTCATAAAGGCCCACGGGGGGGGAGGTGGCCCCCTTGACGACTTTTTACAACCTGCGGGGGGGACCAGGGGGCGCAGGGGCGTGGGCAGACCATTTTTTCCCGGGGCCCCGGGGGTTTGCACCGGGAGGGACCTGCCCCAGGCAACAGGACGAGGGAGAGAAAGGGGGGGGGCGGGGTTTTGGAGGACGCCCCGGGGGGTCCAGGGAAAAGCCCCACAGTCTCCCCATGGCCAGGGAACCCCGGACTCAGGTGGTTTGGGGCCTCTGGCCCCTGGGGCGACATCCCGGGAAAAGGGCCTCCGGGAGATCCCCGCACCGCGGGGGAACAGGCCACAGCCAGCAGCCGGAGGTCCATGTGGGAACTTTTTTGTTCTGGAATTTTTTTCCCGGTGGGGGCAAAAGCCATGAAGATACTTTTTCATCAACAGCAAAAAAACGGGGGATTTTTAGATTTTTTTGCCCTTCTTTTTCCCTTTTTTTTTTTTTTTTTTTGCCTAAAATTTGGACGGGTTTAGAAATTTTTTTTTTATTGTTTTTGCTATTACTTCATCGGTAGTGTCAAGGATTTTTCTTTTTCCCTTCCCTTTTAAAAAGAACAACTTTTTCTTCTTGAAAAGAAATTTGTTCCCCTTTGGATTTTAAAATGGCAATACTGAATCCCAAGATTTTTATTTTTGGCCCAACACGGGAAAACAGAACGGTACACTAATAAATTTGTAAAAGGGAAATTTTTAAAAAGCTATTAAACTTTCATAAATGTGGTGTCTTTGATAGGGGTTTGCATATTTTTTCTTTTCAGGGCTTTTTCCTTGTTTTTATGTTTTGCTGGGGGGGGGGGGGGGGGGGGGGGGGCAGTCGGTCTCTGTCAGTTGTCGGGCCGTCTTTGCGTGGGTCGGGTCAGTTCTCTTTTAAAACCCGAGGCTCCACTTTGGAGTTGCCCCCCAAACCCTATTTTTTAACGGAAAGGCTTGAGGACAAAAACCCTTTGTTGTTGTTGCCTGCTATTTCCCCTTGTATTTTGAAAGGGGTTTCAGTTTCATTGGATACTGTTTTTATACTTTTCATGAAAATTCTTTTTTTGATATTGTTCTTTCCTCTTTTTAATTAAAAAACAGATTTTTCTCCCGAAAGTTTCGTTTTTGGGCTTTTTGCTTTTTTTTTTAAAAACTATTCCCACGGGCCCTATTTCTTCGCCCTTCCCCCTTGTAAAGATGTTCCGGCTTGCTGGAAAACCCCGAATTTTTTTTGGTGGTTTTAAATTTTTGGGTGTGCTTGTTCAGTGTTTTTCGATAAAAAAAAGTTTAGGGTTTCCCTTTTAAAAACATCTGTTGGTTTTTTTAGCCCGGGAAAATTTTTTCAAATATTGCGGTTTGAAACCGAAGGGAAAAAGGAAATGTAATCGTTCTTTTTTCCTTTTTGTGTGTTGTTTTTGGGTACTCGTCTCGTCCCATCAGGGTTTAAATATACATTTTCCTTTTTGGGTTCCATTGTTGGGAAAAAACATGGCCCGTTTCTTTGTATTCTTCGGGCCTTCCCTTTTGCTTTTTTTCTGCCTCTTCTCTGCCCGACTTTTTGCTGGCAAGGATTTGGGAGGGGGTTTTATTTTTGTCACTGTCTTCTTTTGGGGTGTTTTTCAGCTGTTTTTTTTAATTGAGAAAAAAAGCAGGCCTGCTCAGTATTTTTTAAATTGGGAAAATATCAACTAACAAAACGAGGATTTTTTCCGGGGCCCGGGGAAAAGGGCCCTAAAAGGTTTTTGGATTTTTTACAACGATGCAATCTCCTGTTATGGTTGGGCCCCAATACCAGGAAGAGTTTTTTTTTTTTCACGTAGTGTGCAGCTTTTGAAAACGAGGGGCAACCCATTAAAACTTCACAATGGTTAAAAATTTAATTCAAAAAAAACCCTTGAAAAACTGTAAGGGTTTCAAAAATGATTTAAAAAAAAGAAAAGATTTTATTTGATTTGGGGGTTACCCGGGAAGGGGGGGTTTTATTTTTTCTGATTTCAAGAATCCCCCTATCATAAAAATTTGAAAACTTTATTAGATCATGCGGGGGATATGAGTGTTTTTTAGCTGGTACGGGAGACAAACAAAAAAGGGGGGTTTTGGATACTATTCAAAAATAATTTTGACTATAAAGTGCCCAGAGTAGAAAGGACCCCTTGCAGGTAAAATATTTAGTTTTGGGATGAAAACCTTGATGCGAAACCCTTTGTGCCCATTTTAAATTTGTGTATGGCCCCCATTTTCCAGGGCCCCCCAGCCTTTTCCCCCAGACATCAGCAGTAAAAATGCCTTTGACAAAAATTCATTATTATTGGTGGGTTTTTAAGGTTGTGTTTGATCCTAAGTTGGTGCACGAAATTAGAAAGTTATGCAAAAAAAACCAAGGAGTGGAAAAGCTATAGGATATAAATGGAGGAGTTAAAATCTATTTTGTTGTTTGGCGGGACTTTACCCCAAAAAGCCTGGTTTTTCTTTCCGAAGGTTCAACTCTTCCAAAAAAAGCCGGTTAGTTTTTTTCTGGAAATTTTAAAATTTTAAAATTTTGTGTGAGGGGTATTAATGTACTCCCTAGTTATCGTTCAGATCACTCGGGGGTTTTCCCTAAAATTTCAACAAAGAAAACAAACAGGGGAAAAGGTTTTGGGAAAATTTTAAAAACCCCTCTATTAAAAGATACAAATTTCATAGAACTTGTTTTAACAAACACACAGGGAATTTTTAAAAAAAGTTGCTGTACTAGTGTACAACCTTTATAATATAGACAAGGACCCAAAAGAGTGCATTTCTCCCCCCTTTCAAAAAATTTACCAATATTTTGGGAAATGCGGTTTTTGAAATCCCTGGAAGAACCCAATTTTTTACTCGGTATACAAGAAGAAAGAAAAGAGCAAAAATTTGGGGGGAGACTCGGGTTTTGGGAAAAAATAAAAAAAATTTGAAAAAAATAATAGATGAAACAAGACTAGGTGGTTGAGGAGAAAAAAAAAAAGACCACAAGAGCTACAAAAAAAAAATTAAAGGGTTTTTTGTTTAGGTCCCAGAGTCCCGTGGATTCAAATTTGGGGAAAAACCAAAATAAATACTTCTGTAATTTTTGAAAAAACCCCCTCAATATGTTTGAAAAAAGCTATGGGACTCTTGGAGAAAGAAAAGGTGAAAAAAATTTTTTAGCAAAAGGGAAAAATTTAAAAAAAGCTCAAAATTTTTTCGAAAACCTGTACAGGGGAGGGGAAACTGCGATGTTGATCTGTTAAATACATAAAACATATTGCTCCCCTGCTGAAAGATTTGAATGTGAAATGTTGGAAGGAATTTTAAAATGGTGAGGTTTTTGATGCCCCTCAGGGAAAAAAGAAAAAAAAATAAAATTTTCCCGGGCTGATGGCCCATAAAAAAGAATTTTTCAAAAGGGGTTTTTTTTAAAAACATTTTGGTTTATTTTTTTTTGGGTTTGGTCATTTTAATTTTGGATTTTCGATTTGGGCAGATGTCAATTACACAGAACAAGGAATAAAACCTGCATTTTAAAAAAAAATAAACCAAAAAAAATCGTTTAAAAAAATTTGGGGACCTTATCTTACCCAAACACTTTATACAAATGCACTGCCCCCGTATTGCCACCAAATTTTAAAAAATGTTGCCCCAAAATTTATTTACTCTGATCCCGAAGGCTTTTAGAAAGGGCTTACCCTAGGGAGAAAATATTAGACTTGTTTTAAATTTTTACTTTCACATAACGGGAAAAAACCTTGGGTTTCTGTTCTATTGACCCTTGGTTTTTAGAAGGGCCTTTGGGGCCAGGGGTTTTTGGGAAATTTTTTGAACAAAGCATTAGAGGCATTCCCTTTTGGTTTAAGATATAAAAGGTGGATCGAAATTTTTTTTAACAATATCAATTCATGCTGTCAGTTTAAAAGGCCCCTATTCAGGGCTGGGTTTTAAATTTGTAGGGTCTCGTCAAGGGAAACCCCCTTTCCCCCATATTTTTACCGAATCTGTGCTGAAATTTTTTCTATAATGATCAGGAAAAATAAAAGAATAAAAGGTTTTTAAAAAAAAAAAAGAAATAGACGCACTTCTCTCCCCAGTTTTGATGAAATTTTTCCCCATTTTTTTGATGGGGAATTTAAGAAATCTTTAAAAAAAAGCCATAAAGGGCACTAATATTTTTGCTAATATCTCTGGGGTAAAAACAAAAAAGAAAAAAACTCAATTAATCTGGATTTGGGAGCCCGAAACCCTTCAGAAAGAAGATACCCAAGTAAAAAATTTTTTCTGGGAAACCCGGCACTTTTTAAAATTTAGGAAAATTTTTTTTTCGTTTTATGAGAAAAAATTGTAGCACTTAATTATGAAATTAAAAAACAAAAAAAGTAAAAGGTTTGTTAAAAAAATGGTCAAAAAAACATTTAACTCCCTTTTGGGGAAATAACAGTTATAAAAAATCTAGCAATGTCAAAACTGGGGTATTTATTCCTCAACCTTCCCCGATCCAGGGGGGGGGAAAGATTTTTTAAAACCCAAATTGACGCAAATTTTTTTTTTTTTTTTGTGGGGGGTGAAAAGCCCAAATAAATTTTGAAAAAAAAAAAGCTTGCAAGAATTACAAGGAGGGTGGTTTGAAAATGTTTTAAGTTTTTTCCCCTTTTTTGGGACCATGAAAATTTTGGGTTTTTTTTAAAAAAGGGGTTTTTAAAAACGATTTTTACTTTTCCAAAAATTTTGGGTGGATTTTCACCCCAAAATTGGGGGTAAAACGGGGGAATTTTTGGGGTAAAGGGAAAATGTGAATTTTACTTTTGCGAGGGCTAAAAAAAACCCTTTTTTTCAGATGTTTTTTAAACTTTTTTGAAAGTTATGTGTAAAACTTCTACCTAATGCAATTTATGCTTTCAATGCAGAAATTTTTTTTCAAATGTGAAAATTCTTAAAGGTTTGACTTTTCATTTTTTTTAAAAAAATGGTTCAATAGGGTATCCATGGGTCATGTTTACTAGATGTTTCGGGGGGGAATTTTTTTTTTAAATCATGAGGCCTTTTTGGGGAAAATATGATGGAATTTGTAACGACTTTGTTTTTCATTCAGGGGGTTATTCAGGCAATAAAAAGTTTTCAAAATAAAATGACTAAAAACCTACTGAAAATTTTTAAACTGCAGAAAAATGAAAACCTGGCCCAAATTAACCACAAAGGCAAACCCTTTTGTTTTAGTCTTGGGTTTTAAAGTAAAAAATAACCCTGTTGCTGGAGTGAGAAAGTGGGAAATGCTTTTTGACCAAACCTTTTAAATGGAATACAATTTTTTTGTACTGCTATTTCAACTAGCCCGGATGTTCAACGGGATGGGGTTTCAGCTACGTATTTTTATAGAAATTTTTCCAACTAACCCGATACCTACACCTAAAAAAAAATTTGGCAACCACCACTCTGTTTCCCTTTGTGAAAAAAGAAACCCGAAACAATTTGGGCCCCTTGTTTTTGGTTTCTGCCCCAAAGACCCCCAAATTTTTTTAAGATTTGCAAAGATGCTTATTTTAAAAAATGCGTTTATTGTGGGGAATTTTTTTAATTTACAGAGATTCTTTTAAAATTTGGGGTTGAGGAAAACACTATAACGACAGAGTTCTCAAATTGATAAACTTTTGGGAAAAGGGAAATTTCATCTACAAATTTTTAAATGAAGAAAGGTTTGCAAACCCAAATTTTCATATCTTTATTAATATACTCAAAGATAAAAATTTAGAACAGAAAGGTTTTCAGTGTTGTACTTTAAAAAAATTAGACAAATTTTAAAGATGGGATTGGCCTTTCCCTTTTCAGGGGCTGGGGTTTAAAAAAGGCTTCAAACAGGAATTGGCCCAAATGAGATTATACTATTATAGTCTGTGATTAACAACATAGTTAACACTATACATCTAAAGAACTTAAGGCTATCCACTTGTTTATTCACTCACTGTGGATGCTGACTTATTGCTTAACTTCCTGTTTGACTGTTATGTTTGGTTACTCTGTTTGGGCAGCATCCCTTTTCTTTTTCCCCCTCTGTTGTTCACTTTTCCTCTCTTTCCTCTCTCTCGCTTCCCCCCGGGGGGGTTTTGCGACCTTGTCGTGGTGGGAGGGTTTGCGTGGTCCGTGATCCCTTAGGCTTTGCTGGCGGGGGCATCAATACTTGGAGATAGGCTGTTTTTTCACACTGCTTCTAGGCCTGAGAGGTGCAGATGCTGTTTGGCCTAAGCGTAACGTGGTAAGGAGTTGATGCCCCTGGTAGGGTTTCCCCATGTCAGATAGGCTAAGGGTGAGATCCTGACTAAGAGTAACCCGCCTTTCTCTTTTCTTGTTTTCTGCCTCCCTTATTTTGGCCCTTTTCTATCTTCGTCTCCCCTTCAAGTCTTCTTTTCCACACTCCTTTTCTCTCTGTGGTCTCCTTAAGATCCGCCGCGTTTGCCGTGCGGTGCGACCTGTGTCGGAGGGGAATGAGATCCTGGTGATTGAGAGGGCCAGCGCTCTCAACACATCACTTTGGCTCGGACCTCTCCTAGACAGGGAGTACACTTTGGCCCGGGTGTACTAATCGGCTCCCCTTCTTGGGGTTGGGTCAAGACGGGCAGTTCCCCAGCGGGCCAAGTAAACCCCTGCAGTGCTCAGCCTCTTGTTCCCGGGAAGTTGAGCATGATCAGGGGGATAGGGTTGGTTGCTTCTGCTTGTTGTATGTCTCTCCCGAAGCCTGGAAGGGGTCAAGACATTGGTTTCTTGGCCCTGGCCCCTTAGTTGGAAACTCCAAGGTGGGTGGGTAAGGGAGGGATGAATATACTAAAATACACATGGCTTTTTCAAAACACATCCCCCCAAAAAAGAGGAAGGCAGCATCCCCTATTTCAGGGGATTTCGATTCTGACAGAGATTCGGATATGGAGATACGACAGAAGACAGGTTTCTGGCTTCCTGGCTTGTTATGGAAGGAACGGAGCAAGAAAGACCCTTTCAGCTTTGAGCCCATTTGCTATCCAAAAGGGCTTTCAAGGTATAGCAGGTGACCCTCGGTCCATCAAGAGGTTGAGGAATGGTTCATTTCTTATTCAATGCAAGTCACACAAACAATCTGAACAGCTGCAGAAGGCAAAAAGCTTGTGGATAGGGAGATCAGGGTGACTCCCCATAAGAAATTTAAAATTCATCCAAAGGTGTGATTAGATGCAGAGATCTGGCGGGTGTTTCAGAGGCGGAAATAAAAACGGAGCTGGCGTCCCAGGGTGTGACGGAGGTGCGCAGGGTGACGGTAAAGAAGGGTTCAGAGAGAGTGGCCACCAACACCCTCTTTCTGACCTTCTGCAACCCTGTGCTGCCTCCGGTCATCAAGGTTGGTTACCTAAATGTTCATGTTCAGCTCTATGTGCCGTCCCCATTGAGGTGCTTCAGGTGCCAGAGGTTTGGCCATGTCAGGGACCGCTGTTCTGGGCGGGAGGTGTGTGGTATTTGCTGCAAGGCAACTCATGATGGGCCGTGTCATGATCCGGCACATTGTGCTAACTGCGGGTGGCGACCATCCCTCCTCTTCCCGAAACTGTCCCCTTTGGGATTCAAGAATCTGCTATACAACGAGTTTAAAACGGAAAAGAAGATCTCTTTTTTTGAAGCCGGAAACAGGTTTGTGGGCAGTCAGACGCCGACAGCTTCTTCCTATGCTTCGGCTGTCAAGAAAGCTCCCATAGTTCCTACTCGGTCAGTCTGCTGCCAGACTGACGAATTCATGTTTTCGAAGACATTGCAAGTAGATCTGTCAGTTTCTGGTGGTAGCAAGTCCACCACCTTCCAAACCAAAGTGACTGCCCCTGGTGGAGGCAAAAAATCCGCCACCCCTCAGACTGCCCAGCAGTCTACAACATCTGCTGCTGGGCAGATTAAAAAACCAGCACCCCTACCTCGAACTCCTCTGTCCAGTGGCCCTGCGGGCAAGGGAGTTCAACCTAGTGTGGAGATGGTGGAGTTGAGGAAGAAACCTCCACCGTCTCCCAAACCCAGACCTACTTCACCTGTTGGCAAGTCCGCCAGCGGGTCTGCAGATAGTCCAGTAAAATTAAGCAACAAATATTACAGCTTTAGCAGCAGATGTTGAGGAGGAGATGACCTGATCTCTCTCCTTTTCGCCCTCTGCACCATGGATAATACAATATTCCATTGGAATATCCGTGGTCTAAATTCCAACTTCGAGGAGCTGGAGCTTCTGTGTCAGTCTCTAAAACCTCTGTCGTGGCTCTTCAAGAAACTCAACTTCAAAACCAGAAGACCTTTACTCTTTCTGGCTTTAATATTCTTTCGAAACCCGCACAACCATCCACGTTGGACTGTCGGGCGGTGTTGCCCTTCTCCTACACAAAACTTTGTTGTATAGTCCTGTCACTCTGTCTACCTCCCTTCAGGCTGTAGCTGCGAGAGTCACTCTCCACAAGACTGTGACAATCTGTTCTCTTTATCTCTCACCTTCTGTCCCGGTTTGTCGTCAGGACCTTGTCAGTCTGATAGAGGAACTCCCTCGACCTTTTTTGCTGTTGGGGGACTTTAACGGTCACAACCCTCTTTTGGGGGAGTACCGGTTCGTCATCCAGAGGTCTGCTGATTGAGGATGTCCTTTCGGATTTGGAATTTGTGTTGTCTGAACGACGGATCTGCAACTTACCTCCATTCTTCCACAGGTTCACTTTCGTGTTTAGATTTGTCGGTTTGTGATCCCTCGCTGGTCCTGGACTATGAGTGGTCTGTCCATGACGATCTGCACGGAAGTGACCATTTCCCTGTCCTTCTACAACCTGTAATAACTGAACACGTCTCTGTCTCTCAGCATTAAATTATAAGAAAGCAAACTGGGATCTATTTGCAGCCACTGTTTCTAAGGAGTTCCAGGACACTGATTTTTTTCAGAGTCCTGACCCAGCTGAATCACTGACTAACACTATGATTAAATGTGCTAAGACCTGTATTCCAGTGTCTTCCAATAAACTTCAAATGCCAAAAACACCCCGGTTCGATTTAGAATGCCAACAAATTTCCAAAGTTAGAAAACGGGCTCAGCGTCAGGTATACCAACGACCTTCGGGTCCCAACGCTCGAGCCCATCAAAAACTCCGTGCCAAATCAAGACACACTTTTAAAATTAGTAAACGTCGGTCCTGGAGAAGCTTCTGCTCCAGGCTGACATCAAAAACTTCTAAGAAAAAGTGGTGGAACATCATTAAGAAAATCAAAGGGAAGAACACCTGTCCCACTGTGAACCATCTCAAGTTTTCGGGTTCTTTAACCCTTTGCCTACCGCATGACTTTGTGCTATATGACTATGAGAATACCATGCCAAGAGAGGTAACTCCGCAACACATACACACTTGCCATAAAGAAACCTCAAAAGAAAATTTGTTTTTAACTTATTATTCTGTAAAAAAAAATGAAAAAAATCAAAGACATCACTCCATCCAAAACAGCCATTTCCCCCCACATATAGTGAACTGGTACACGAGGAAAAAAAAAACAAACGAACAGACTAACTGTACTTTGGTATTCTCAGTGCTAAAACAATTTTCCCTAAATTCACTGTACCCACAGAACATCATGGATTAGGAGCACAGAGTGATTTTCCAAGTCTAAACAAAGTACTGAAACCTTCAGGAACAAAATAAAGTCATTCTGTATGGTATGCACACTAAATAATCAACTTTTATTGTGAAGCAAAAAAACAACCCAAACTTCAACAATTTTGTTAAAAATGAAGGCATCACATACAAGAAGATTTGTCTTCTAACTACTGAGGGGAAAAAATAACAAGAACAGATTATTGAATACTGGGCTTTAGATTGTGATGGAATTCAACAAAAATGTGCTTTTGCACAAGCGCACTGAGCACCCCCCCCCCCCCCCCAACACACACACTGTGGTGATGATGTACCTCTTGTCCGGCTCCTCTTTGCTTTTTGATAAACAGGCAGTTTTTATTTCAGGCCAGAGTTTATGTTCATCCTTTTCTGCTTGCTTTTGTGCAGCAAATAAATTTGTTTCTCGTTAAAAGTCTACCAAAATTCTTCTGAAATCAAAAAGCTAAAGGTGATGCTCCTACAGGCAAATCGTGGGACACACCCACTGACTGACCCGGTTTCCTGGCTATCAAAACAAGGGAAACTTTTTGGGGGGCTTCACTTCTTGTAGCCAACCACTCCAGTCAAGAATTAAAGTATCTCTAGCAAGTTTTGTTTTTCGAATTTTCTTTTTGGGGGGCTGGGCCAGCAGCAATGGGCTATTCGACATCGTCATTATCATCGCCTGAATCATTATTGATTCCGGCCTCAAAATCAGTCAGCAGTCGATCTTTATCTAGGTCAAGATTGACGTCCGAATCGTCTTGCTTCAAATCTTCTTTAAGAGTGTAGCCCGCAAATACGCTCTCTTCATCAATATCACTTCAGAAAATGAATTCTGCAAGTTGCATAGTTACTTGATCCGCCATTTTCCCAGAAAATCTTCGCGAAAAAAAAGCCGAACTTTGAAAATTCACAGCAGCGAAACTACTCCACCAAAACTCATGCAACAAAAACCAAAATGGCGTCCAGAAACGGAAGTACCGAAGACTCTTCTGTCGCAATTGCATTCTGGGATATGCGATGGTGAAAGCGAAAGTCGTTGACCGAGTATTCAGCGGTCGATCTCGGTCGATCCGGTATTCAGAAGGAGGAAATCTCGCGGTCGATCTCGGTCGATCCGGTAGGCATTGGGTTAATAACAGAGAAGAAAGCAGTTGCTAATCTGCTTGCTTCAACCATTGAAAAGAATTCCTCCTCTTCTAATAAATCAGTCACTTTTGTCAAAAAACAAAGCCCTAAAAGAAAAATCGCCCTGCAACTTTTCATCCGACAACATGGAAGACTACAATCTTCCTTTCACATTAAACGAGCTGAAATCTGCCTTACTCTCTTGCAGCGATTCCTCTCCAGGTATAGATGACATACATTATCAACTATTGAAACTCTTCCGCAAGAAGGTCTGAACATCCTGTTACAGGTATACAACCACGTGTGGACTACAGGTTGCTTTCCACCCTCTTGGCGGACAGCCCTCATTATTCCCATCCCCAAACCTGGAAAAGATCTGTCTAATCCATCTAACTACCGTCCCATAGCTTTGACCAGCTGTGTCTGTAAATTGATGGAAAAAATGGTCAATGCTAGGCTCATGTGGAAACTCGAAACCGATGGCCTTTTGGCGAAAGAACAGTGTGGTTTCCGCCAAACATCGTAGTACAGTTGACCATTTGATTCGTCTGGAATCTACACTTAGGAACGCTTTTTTTGAACAGACAGCATGCAGTGGCAATTTTCTTCGACTTGGAGAAGGCCTACGATACCACCTGAAGTCGGGATACTTCATGATCTCCACGATCTGGGTTTTCGAGGTCATCTTCCTCATTTTATTCAAAATTTTTTGGCAGAACGACAGTTTCAGGTCCGGGTTGGCACCACTCTCTCTGATGTCCACGAGCAGGAGTTGGGTGTTCCACAGGGAGCATCCTGTCTCCTGCCCTCTTTAGTATTAAAATCAACACATTGTTAAATCAGTTCAGCAGGGATTCAGACTGCTCATTGTTTGTGGATGATTTTGCTGTCTACGCAACTGAAAGCCTGTACCGAGTGTCCAGCGCAGGCTCCAGCTTTGCGTAGATAAAATCCATCAGTGGGCGGATGAAAACGGTTTCACCTTTTCTGCTACAAAAACCCAGTGTATTCACTTCCATAATTTCCGTCAGTTTTTTCCAGATCCTGAACTTCACGTCGGGAAATCTCCCTTTCCAAGCTGTTAAAGGGGCCAAATTTCTGGAGCTTTTTTGACCAAAATTTAACTTTCTCACCATATAAAAATCCAAAACTGCTTGCCAAAAGGCACTAAAATATTCGGGGTCGTAGCACACACCGACTGGGGCGCGAAAAGAAAACTTTGTTGAAACCTCTACAAGCCCGGTCCGTTCAAAACGGGACAAAGGGTTGTGCGTGTACGGCTCCGCAAGATCACTTACCCAAACTTTTGGGACCCATCCACCATAAAGGGTTTCGCCTGTTTTGGAGCGTTCCGCAACCCCGGTAAGCCGTACGCAGAGGCGGGTGAACCTTCCTGTCCAATCGCAGCAAAACTGTCTTTGAATTTTACATCCGAGTTCTCAAACCGCAGAATCCGCCTATACTTGTTTTTGACCCTCCGTTTCCAAAGAAAGTTTGAAAAAAACCCCGAAATGTATTCCGCCTTTTGGGTTTTCGTATGCAGCCCCACGGCGGAATGCAGGAAAGACCTGGAGTAGTTTCCGTTTTTTTCCAATTTCCGGGATCAACCTCCATGGACCTTTTTTCCCCCAGAGATTCGTTTGATCTCGCACTTTCCGAAAGGGAGTTTTCCAGCTCTCGGCGTACAAGGCTTTTATGCCGACCTTTTCCCAAATTCCCACCTATAAAAAAGTTTCCGAGGGGTTTCCAAAGCTAGATGAGTGGCCTTGCAGCCTACTGCCCGGGGCTCCTTCTCAATATTGTTGGAACATATACATTCGATCTTCGCTATTCTCAACTTACTGCTCTAGACTGGCTTTGAAGATAATCTCCCATTCTTCAGGGGGGACTTTCGGGTCTGTCGGATTCGCTGTCGCTTTGGGCCATACTGGCCGCAACCTTCACATCCAGAATTTTTACTTTTTTTAAATTTTTTTAGCAAGTTAAAGGCGGAGGGTTACAACAAACCTTGCTTGGGGTTCCTGGCCATGTTGGCATCGGGGAACGAAATGTTTGCGTTTACCCCAAGAACGCCACAAAGAGAAAACTGCCAAACACATATATCCCCTGCTCAATGGAAACCCCAAAAATTTAAGATTATTTGGGGACCTCTGGGAGGAGGGTTGGAACACACAGACAAAAACAAACTCTTTCAGATCCGTCCAAACCTTTTAAGGGCTTTCCCCCATCCACGTCGGGGGGTCTAAAGAGGAAACGGGTTTTGTGCCGGCTGCACACCGGCCATTCGTATTTTACCCAGCTTTCCTTTAAAATGAAAAGCCCGTGGGGCTTCCTGCATGCGCCACTCACAATGAACAGTTTTTTTTGAGTGTTGGGACTCACGATGTAGACACAAACATTTTACAGCGGAGTCCATGAAGATCCTGTTCAGGGGTTCCCGCTGATGGACCTTGGGGTTTTTGAGAGAAATTAACATTTTTTAACTGATTTTAGATTTTAAAAGGGGGAAGATTTTTTTAAAAAAGTTTCTGGGTTTGTTTGTAACGATGTCATTTAAAAAAGATGTGTGAAAGTTTTTTTTTTTTTTTTTTTTTTTTTTTTTTTTTTTAAAAAAAAGACGGGATTGATTTTTAAAGTGGTGACAGCCCTGATGTGGCCCTCTCGGGCGCTGGGGTAAAGCAACATTTTCTTACTTTTCTTTTCCTTTTTTTTCACTTTTCCCCCCCCGCCCCCAAAAAGTCCTCCACAGCTGCAAGGGAGAACAAAGGTGGAAACTTTTCTAACATAAACGAAAATCCGGGGCTGATCGTCTTTGCTAGTCGGTAAGACTGCCATGGTTCATGAGAGTTTTTTTTCCAGTGAATTCCTTTTTTTTTGTTTTTTGGTTTTTTTTTAAATTTTTTTTTAAATTTTTTTTTTTTTTTTTTTTTTTTTTTTTGTTTTTTTTAAAATTTTTTTTTTTGAAAATTTTTAAAATGGGGATGTGGGAGATTTTTTTTTGGTGTTTGAAAAAGTGGATTACTTGAAGGAAACCCCGCCCGCTGGACATAATGGCATGTGCAAAGGTGAAAATAGGATTTGCCTTTTGAATGGAACATCGGAGAGCGTGGTTTTTTTGTCATGATAAAGCGCTAGGTTCTTTTTTTTTTGGGGGAATAAACAAATGTTTCCCCTTTTTTTGGTTTTTTTTGGTCATAAAAAATCTTTTGGGGGCTTTTTTTTCCCAGACTGCACATTGTTTGGGGATGATTTTTGGCGTCCTACTAACTGAAGCCTGTACCCGAGTGTCCTCGCAGGCTCCAGCTTTGCGTAGATAAAATCCATCAAGGGGGTGGGCGGATGAAAACTTTTCACCTTTTCTGCTACCCAAAAAAAAAAAAAATAACCCAGTGTAATCACTCCAAAATTTCCGTCAGTTTTTTCAATCCTGAACTTCACGTCGGGAAATCTCCCATTCCGCTGTTAAAGAGGCAAATTTCTGGGTAGTCATTTTTGACCAAAAACTTCACTTTCTCAGCCATATTAAAAATCTCAAAAAACTGCTTAGCCCCAAAAGCCTGAATTACTGCGGACGTAGCACACATATACGCCGACTGGGGCGCTGGATTACTAAACCACTTTTGTAGCACCTCTACAGAGCCCTGTCCGTTCTAAACTGGACCGGTTGTGCTGTGTACGGGCTCCGCAAGATCATCATACCTCAAACTCTTGACCCTATCCACCATCAAGGCTTCGCGTCTCTGTCTTGAGCGTTCCGCACCACCCCTGTGGTACAGCCTGTACGCAGAGGCGTTGACCTTCACTGTCCATTCGCAGCTGAAACTGTCTTTGAATTATTACATCCGACTGTTTTCTCGAGTAACCGCAGAAATCCTGCCTATGACCTGTGTTTTTGACCCTCTCGTTCCAAAGTAAGTTTGAAACAAACCCGAAATGAATTTCCGCCGTTTTTTGGGCTTCCGTATGCAGCCTCACGTGCGAATGCCAGGTATAGACCAGGGATAGTTTTCCGATTTTCTCAATTTCCCCGGATCAACCTCCATGGACCAATTTCATCACACCAGAGAATCGTTTTATCTCGCAGTCTTTCCCGTAAGGATCAACCAGCTCTCTGCGTACAAGGCTTTGTATGCCGAGCTCTGTTCCAAATTCCCAACCTATCATAAAAGATTTCACG
This sequence comes from Conus ventricosus, assembly GCA_018398815.1. NCBI lineage: Eukaryota > Metazoa > Mollusca > Gastropoda > Neogastropoda > Conidae > Conus > Conus ventricosus. The sequence goes on along the minus strand of JAFLJL010017707.1, from coordinate 73,792 downwards.
ACGGTTCCAAGTCTGAGGATGGAGTGGCCTGTGCAGACCTACTGCCCTGGGCCCTTCTCAGATATTGTTGGAACATATACATTCAGATGCTTCTGTCTATTCTGCTGAACTTACTGGCGTCTATTACTGGCTTTGAAGATAATCTCCCAATCTTCGAGAGGGACTTTCTGTCTGACGGATATTCGCTGTCAGCTTTTGGAGGCCAATAGCTGGCCGCAACCTTCAGCATCCAGAACTTTTACTTTATTTTGAACTTTTAGCACGTGAAAGCGGACGGTTACAACATTACTCTTGCTTGGTTCCTGGCCATTTGGCATCGGCGGGAACACAAAATGGTGATCGGTAGCCAAGAACGCCACAAGAGAGAAACTGCCAACACATATATCCCCTGCTCAGATTGTGAAACCCAAAATTAACCGATTTAAGTGAGAGACCTCTGGCAGGAGGATTGGAACACCAGACGGAATACCCAAACTCTTTCCAGATCCGCCAAACCTTAAGGACTACCTCCCATCCACGTCGGGAGGACCGTAAAGAGGAAACGGTGTCATGTGCCGGCTGCACAACCGTCCATATCGTAATTTTACCCATGCTTACCTTTTAAAAGTGAAGAAGCTCCGTGTTGCATTCCATGTCATGCGCCCACTCACCAATGAAAATGTCTTTATAGAGGTGTTAGGACTTGCACGATGAGAGACCCAAACATTTTAACAAGCGTATCCATTAAGATCCTGTTGCAGGATGGTCCCCGCCTTATGTGAATCCTTGGGTTATGAGAAGAAATTAACATTTTTCATCTGATTTGAGATTTTTACGGAAGAAGGATTTTTTAACAAAGTTTCTGGTTCGTATGTAGACGATGTTCATTTAAACGAGATGGTGTGAAAGTTTTTTTTTTTTTTTTTTTTTTTTTTTTTTTAAATTAAATGACTGGTGGATTGATTTTAACGTGGTGACAGCCCTGAAGTGCCCTCTGCGGTCGCTGGCCTATAAAGCAACATTATCTTATCTTTCCTTATCTCTTTTCATCACTTTCCCCCACGCCCCAAGAAGTCTCTCCACGGTCTGCAAGGCAGAACAAAGGTGTGAGAACGTTACTAACATAAACGTAAGAGTCCGGGACTGATCGCACCTTTGCTAGTCTGGTAAAGACTGCCATGGTTCATGAGAGTTTTTTTCTCAGTGAAGTTCCTTTTTTTTTCGAGAAATGAGTTTTTTAATGATTTGTGTTTTTATGTGTAGGAAGATTAATTTTTTTATGCAACTGTGGTTGGAACAAATTGGTATTTATCCTTGGATAGAGTCCCTTTGCTTATTGACATTTTGCTGGTGTCATAATGTGGCCATGTCGCGGTAGAACTTTTTTTGTGTTTGAAAATGATGGATGTGCACTATGAAGGAAAGCACACGCTGCAGAGCGATGGCATGGTACATGTGGCCAATAGCAGAAATCCATTAGCGCTATGTTCGCTGCTTTGATTGAACTATAAAGAGTAGTACGTGTGTTGTTCTGTCCAATGTATAAAGCAGCAGGGAGGTTCTTTGTTTTTGGCCTGGCCTATAAACATAGTGTTCGCGTTTTTCCTGTTTGCGGTTTTGTTTTGGTCGTTATCGACAATCAGTTTGCAAGGCAAGCATCCTCACATTACCCCATTTGGGATTCCCGTGAACAAAAATCTATCCCGTTCCTCATCACGTTAGATTCAAATCCTTTCGGGGGGGGTGCGTTCCCTTGCATACATGACGTGTCAGATAATTACCACACAGGATGGAACGAACGTAATCGTATTTTACTCCTGTTAGGGCATGGCAAGAGATGCTTGCTCCTGCTCATGATACTACAGTTAAACAGTATTCAGTAACGAGCGCTGCTTGAAAAATGGTAGTTTTAGTGGAACACTATTTCTCTTCACTTCATCCAATTAGGCAGACACGAGTAAATTTTGTTGCTGATTGAAGTCCAGCATATGCGAGAGTAATATAGGAGTACCTAAACCTTGTGATAACAAATGTTTTTTTCCAATCATGTACATTGTTTTTTTTGTATTCTAATGCGTCCTGGATGCCTAACAAATTTTTTTGGGCCCCCCATGAACATTGTTGTTTGTAACGTAGTTTGCCAGACTATGTGGTCAATGATATTAAGTGACGCTCAAAAGATCAGATGTATTTTGCATAGAATTGGGCATAAGAGATCATGCCAACGTGCTTGACACAGTATGACTGTGTGACTTGACTCAGTCAGGTAGTGTGCTGTTTGCTGGCGAAGTGTGCACTCCACCTCCCCACGACCGGGAGTGGGAAGGCAGTCATGCCAACCACAGTGGTTTGGGGGACATGATGTGAGGTGTCCTGAGAGTGGGCTCACAGAAAAGCAGGGAGCAACTCCACATCCAAGCATACCAAGCAGAAGGCCAGGCTTTCAGATTTACTTTCAAAAAAGGAATATCTGAAAAAAAATGACAGGCATGAGGGCTACCAAGTTAACATTGACTCCTGTTGGGATAAGGTGAAATACGGGTGTCCACTGAATGCATGCTCCATATTAGGAGGCGAAAAAAAAAAAAGCGTGAGAATTGCACTGTAAGGTCCCAGGGATGTGTTTATGCGTGTAAGCCCAGGCCCGATTGGTTTTGTAAACGGCAATTTCCCTCTTTCCGTTCTCTTGGTCTGACTGAACTGCGAATGTTTTTGTTGTACTCTATTGATCATTTGATGAACAGTCTGCGATGATTTGAATTTTGCTAGGGTGCTGATATGTTTTATGTTTATGAATTCTAACCGGAATCTGCCTTGGTCGGTTTTAAGTCCTGTCACCTATGGGTTGTAAAATTTTTGCTTGACAAATTACCTGTTGAGGGCTATTTTGTCGTCCAGGATATTGTTTTTGCAGTATTTTGTGTACAAACGGCATGCTAAACAAAAGCCAAGTTATTGAGACCATAACTGTCAGCAGGGGAGATTGTGGCCCGGAACAGAAGTTTACATTCTGCAAATGTGTATAATCTTCATGCTCTTCAAGACATGTTTTCGTTTATTGTGGCTATTATTTGTATTCCTTTGTAATGTAGTTTGAGCTGAAAGGGTATGTAAGTTATAGGGATTTCATGAATTCAGAGATTCTTTTTTGTAGTTAAGGACTGAATTGGGATAGTTTGCAAGTGCAAAGGAATTCAGGGGGAATTCTGATCTTTCTTGGAGGAGTTTCACCCTGGGGCCCGGTTAGGTGTTCCAGATTTGTCCTTTAGAAATGGCCTGTAGGCGAAGGAATACACTAGTTTGGTTGGGAAGATAAGCCATGCAACTTGGCATCAAACTCAGTTTAGGAATGTGCACAAAAAACCAGACTGTTAATGGAAATATATACACTGAAATGACAACGCGGTGATTAAAAGGGTTATTTTACTGAAGCTCAGGGCCTATAATTTGCTGCGTGTTAGCTGTGGTGTGAACTGGAGTCAATAATACCACATCCCGCCCAAACCGCGCACTCTCCCTCACTGCTTGCCACAGCGAACCAAGGGTATATGCCCGTTCGTCCTGATAACGGGAGACCGGTTTCATGCTGTGCTGGTTCACAAGTACCAAGACAAAGTGATTTCCCTCTCTTGAGGTATGTCAAACAAGTTCTACTGGAACAAGTTCTTTTGGGAATCAGCTGATTCTTGATAAAATATTTTTTGTTGTTGTTGACTTGTTTTAAGATGTTTTTAAAGGACAATGTTAAAAGCCGCTAAAAAATGGAGATGTATCACAGGCCTAAGATATTTTCACTAATGAGAACCAGGCTGTAATTATCATTAAGCGATCTTGTACATCTCCTCTCTCTCCACTCTCTCAACGCTGTCTTCCTCTCTCTCTCACTCGCTCCTCTCTCTCTGTGGCATGTAATTTTTTTTCAGGCATCAGTACCTTATATGATGGAGGCTGGACAGAATTATACAGATTATGCTCATTCCTACCAGTTACAGTGTTTGTTGAAAGCAATTGCTGAAAAGCAATGCTGATCTATTTAAATTTTCATTTTAGATGTATCAGAAACTTCGTTTTGAAATTGTGGTTCAATTCTTGCTACACACGGGCATAGAACCACGAAGTTTTGCGAGTTGCGACGATGGATGGATGAAGGGAGTAACCCCTTTCTTTTGAAGAGTGAAACCTTGAAATGTATGCATTGCTGGCTAGGTTGATTGCCAAGCAATTATTATCTTTTTTAAAAGACCATGTGCGTCTTTGTGACTATGATTTTATGGACCACATTGTTGCACTTTTCAAGAGGATGCCTGTTTCCACACCAGAAGGTGGTCGGGAACATATAAACGGTTGGCGTCAACACCCAGTCCTGATGTAGATAATGTTTTACCCAATTATGATATTCAGTTTGCAAGTTATTGTCTGCTTTGACATTTTTTACAACAAGTCCCCTTAATTCAACGTACTTAGGTACCATGGATTTTTTTTTTGTAAAGCCATGAGTATGCATTCAATGGTATTGAATGAAAAAGAGATGTTTTTCTTGTGACATAGCCATCAATTGAATGGTGATTGTGTATGGTGTAATTATGAGCAGGAATGAAAAATTGTTATCATATTATGATAGACCTAACTGAATCAGCTCGAATGTAAATTAATCTAGACCGCCGTCCTGAGGTGGGTGGGTGTGCTGAAACAGTGCAGAAACCTTTAGTTTTGTTTGTTCATGTGTAAGGTGTGTCCTATTCTGATTTCATCCATATGTGTAGGACACTACACATATGAATTTTTTCCCCATAACAATTGTGTACTGCTTTGACAATCAGATGTTAATTGATTCATTATGTTCATTGCACCATCCGTTCGCGACGGGGATCTCAATGTTAAGTTATGTTCATAAAATAATTATATTGTTAGATCCTGCCCGTTCGCAAACGGGATCCCTTTTCTTAATGTAATAATAACAAGATAATTATATTTTGTTGATCCAGGGCCGTACGCAACGGGATCCATTCCCTTAATGTTATGAAACAGATTATTAAATGTGGTTGATTCTGTCCGTTCGCAACGGGAATCCCCCTTTGGTTAATGTAATGATTAGTTCATGATTGAAAATTATGTTGTACCTCCTAACCGTTCGCAACGGGGAGTCCTTTTGTGTTTGATGTTTGTGAGAAAACCTGCATTTCTGTCTGGGTAATTTGAATGATTGTGTTTTTCCTGTATATGTTTTTTATATCGAACCTCATGTTAAGATTATTATTGTGGTTTGGTCATGGTTGGTTTGATCCAACCATGAATTAAAATAAAAAGAGAGGACCGACCGCTGGTGTTGGGTGTTGAAGTTTGATGTGTCAACGTGCTCCCTCCCCAACTCCCTGCCTCCTCTTCACACTATGTTCACTGAACTGCCGCCCGGCAAGATTGCCACTGTGCTGATACAATTTTGGACCATCAGGTCACATGAGAATGACAACTGACATGTCTGGCCTTAATAATACTGATAGAGGGGGGGGGGGCAGGTGGGGCATAGGGGGTGAGCAAATTCTCAATTCCAAAGCTGGATGAACGTTGGACACGATGCCCCCAGCGCCGCAACTGTTCTCGTAACAAGAGCCCGAACAAAACAAATCTCCATGACCCAAATCCCCGCCACCTGATTTTGTGTCTGATCCGGTTGACAGCTACAGACTTTTTCCTCTCTGAACAACATTTCTGACATTGTGAAACTACACAAATCAAGAAAGGAAAGAGGAGGAAACCTTGCAGCTGGAAAGACACCAGATTTCCTGAAATCCGTGCCCTAAAATGGCGCTATCTTGGTCCTTAGGAACACTCAAGCAGAGCATGACGAGCACAGAAACAATCTGGGCCAAATTTATGGAAATCCCAATGGCTCGTGCCATTATGTGCAGAGCAAGATTTGTCGAAATTCTGACAAACCTGATACGAACGATGACAATGAAACTCGACCCTCCAGACCGCAACGATGCATTTTGCACCCTTCCGACCGGTGGTGGGACTCATTTCCAAAAAAATCTGAAGACCCCACTACAATCCCCGGTCCTTTCCTGACTGGGGATTAAGCAACTTGTGCATTCAGGGGGCGGTGGTTCCTTTCCCAGTACCTGCCATCCAAACCATATCGAGGTACGGCATCCCCCAAAATATTATGGTGCAGATACTGAGAACAACTACCCACTACCCCTGTATGGCATCCCGTACCTGGGCAGAGAGGGGGCCAGCCAGACAGCAAAACCTTGGCCGAGACACTGCCATACAAACTGGCCAGACCATTTTTCAAGAGTGGGTAGAAACACTTCACGGACATTGAGCTGTCAAATCCACTCTTGGAGAATGGCCTGACAGTCGTTGGCACTGACTGTCAGGCAAAACAAAAGGTTTTTGCCTGAAGGCCCTTCAAGAACAAACGTGGCCTTCCACTTCCCGAGTCCAGCATTTGTGTTCACGAGAACGACAACATTAGTCTTCTACCAAACAAAGTCGGTTGAAAAATTGTTGTCCCCTGCTTGAGCACAAGTGCACCAAGACAAAGTCGACGACCCCGAAGCTACCGAATGAAGACAGTCGCAGAATATAGTGCATTTCTACAACAGTACAAAGGGGGCAGTCGATGCGCTTGACGAAAATGGCGCACGCCTACCACAACAAAGAGAAAGACCCAGCGTAGGCCGATGGTGATGTTTTTTTAAACTTGGTTGGAACTGGGGACAACGCGGGCCAAATGGCGTCTTTTTGAAAAGAAAGTTTCCATACTCACACACTGATCTCACAAGAGCTAAGATCAAAATTGCAACAGAGAAGTTGGAGAGCAGGGTCTGAAGGTGACCAACTCCATCGAGAACTCAGAACAAATTTCTCCCCTCCGAACTGCATTAAGTTCAACAAATCTGCCGTCCGTCGGGTGGAATCCCAGTCACCTGAAGGGGTTAGAACTAGCAAACACAGAGCGGCCGCGCCACCAGCACGCCACCCAGGTCACCACACCACAGGCCGGACAGTAGAGGCCAAAAACCTGCAAAGAAGCCCATGCTTCGCCAAGTGCCGATGGTATGACCTGTGGCTGGAGACAGACACCAGAACCACCAAGTTCTGTGACAGGAGCAAGGACAGGACCATCAAGAAGCACCTTCCATCGTATGCGCACCATGCTGCCTGCTCCTGCTCCGTCCTGACAGGTTGTGCCACAAAACTACTGTTTGTACCTGACGTCCATGGCTTTTGGACATGATGCATTGTGCTCTTTGCTGACAACACCCCAAGGATCACTGTCTGCGAGACTTTTTCCTTAGGCCCCTATATTCAGAAGTACCCGCCAAACAGCTTCAGTCCGACCTCCATCATCCTAAATCATCGATTTTCAGCCTCCAAAATGAATAGATTTCCAAAATCATCGATCTACAGTGCCTAGTAACATGAAGATCTTTATAAAGCAAAGCTAGATTCCTTCTGCCAGGTCATGGAGCATGTATGTAGATCTGTGGTTGGCTTAGCGATTTTCTCTTTTGTATATAAGGCACCACGTCACCTGTAGTAGGCCATTGTCAGTGGTTTGTTTTTGCGTGATGACAGTTTTGCGTAAAAATTGACGTACGCTTTAGTGCGATGTTGTTGGGACTGGAAGTCAACTGATAATAATTCTTCCCTCACTACCCCCCACCCCACCCCACCCCCCGGTCCCCTTTCCGTCTCCTTATCCTTTGTCATCGGTGGATTGTTAACTTTGTGTGTCTGCATAGTCCGGTACTTATTTTTGTGTGAAGAAATCTTGTTTGCACTGGATAGGGCTCGCGTGGGTGTGGGCGAGGTTACTTCCCATTTGGTCTACTCCCATTTCGCAAATGGGAGTAGACCAAATGGGAAGTAACCGTTTGGACGATATCATAGGAAACTTTCAGACATTTCTGAATCGGCACCACGTGAGAAAAAGAGATAACAATATGTGCGTGCGTGCGAGCATGCGCGTGCAAATCTGCGTGAGTGCGTGCGCAAACTCTGTTGGGATTATGGATTTCGGCTGCATTCATTCCGAACTAAATCATTGATCAAGTGTCATTTCCATACTTTTTTCTTACAATTAAAACTTTTTTTAATACATCCAGATACAAATAATAAAAGATATATTCAAGTTTCAGCGTAGCTTAGAACGAAGAGAAGTTTTAATTATACGACTGGAAAATTGATTTTGCGCAGATAGCTTTATAATACCAGGGGAAAAATAGGTATGGGGAAAAAATGTTCGTACGTGTGTGTGTGTGTGTGTATACGTGCGTGCATGCGTGCGTGCGCGTGCGTGCATGCGTGCGTGCATGTGTACGGATGAGTGAGAGATAGAGTGATTATGTGTGTGTGTGTGTGTGTGTGTGTGTATGTGTGTGTGTGTGTGTGTGTGTGTGTGTGTGTGTGTGTGTGTGTGTGTGTGTGTGTAAAACATACAACATAAAGAAACACGTAAGCGCGCAAATACATATGTACACAATATCATTATATAATACACAGCACACAAAAATCTACGATGTTAAAGTCAAGGGTTACAATCGCCGTGGTTCCCAAATATCTGATAAAATGACAAATCTGGTTTGTTTTCCGAATTTCGTTTGGTTTTTTACAACATTACTTTTTTTTTTTTAATCGCTTGCCTTGCTCTCTACAGTCAAAACAAGATTTTAAATTTCATTTAAACTTTTAATTTCCTTAGCAAAGAGAGCAGGTTTCAGCTTCAGGACAAGATTACTGTTCTTTCATCCCTAGGTTTCTGCCGGACATTACTTCCCCCCTTATTCCTATGTTTCTTAGTTACAAGCAGTACCCTTCATTCCTGGGTTTCCAGGAAAAAAGTAGAATAGGTTGTGTACTTCTGATTTTTTGTGTGTGACTGGTGTTTCTAGACTACCAGACTATGGCATTTCATACACCGTTGTGTACAGAAATGGTGCCGGCACATTTTGATCCGGTTTTCCGACCCTTTGTCACTTATTTGGTGACACACAGGTGTCAAGACTGGTGACAACTACTAATTAATTCAAACTTAAAGAAACATAATGTTATACAGCGCTCAAAAACATGCGAGCAGCAAAAACCATGCATGTAACTCACAGTCTGATGTCCTCCGGTAAATCCACTTCAAAGAATGCTTCACAAGTGTCTTTGTCACGTGTCACCATGTCCAAGGAAAAATGCACAGCAATGACAAAAATGCTCCCACAGTACTTCTTCTGCACTATGGTCTTACCGAATTCAGCGGTCTTTGCACAGTATCTGTCCAAAAGTCACACTTCAAGTTAATGTCAACAAACAACACACAACATGTCAGTCTTAGAAAATGATGCACTGCTGGTGTCACAGTGTCAAAGTGTCACACGTGAAACCAGGTGTCACACAAAGGAAACACGGGTGTGGTACACCTTAAAACAATCTTTCTGATTATTGCAACACAGATATTCATTGCACTTTTCACACATCATCGTTGTCTTGCTTTTCTTGATCGAAGTCATCGGCTAAATTGTTGTAAATTTCGTCGTCAGAAAACTGATCGCTGTCTGCGTTTTCTTCACCCTCCATCCTTCTCAGTGGGCACCAAACAGTGTGCTCTCACGGTAAAGTCAAGATAAAATTCCGGTTACAGACACTTTCCCACGCTGAGGAAGTAAGCAGGCAGGTCTTATCTAAACATCCCGCGGGTCCCGTTACAAGGCGAAGGCCGCTAGCCTATCACCCGACAATATGTGGCAGGTGGGCGCAGATTTCAAGGCGTGAACCGCTGCCTCTAGCACATATCCTCTCAAAAACAAAAAAACAAAAAACAAAAAAAAAACGTCTTTTTCACATGTTTCAGAAGTAAATCAGAGTGCCAAAAAGGGAAGCTGGTGTTGTTTGTCCTTCGATTTCGAATATGGCCATGACTTCAATCTCAGATGGAAGATTGCTGAGTGTGGGTCCGCAGGTGGCCGGTGAGGCCGATCTGGCCCGGAAGGAACGTCCACATGTGGACACATGTGGGTGGGTGCTACAGTGGAGTGGAGGTAGCTCTGGCCTTGCGCGCGGCTCGCTTTCTCTCAGCTTCTGCGTGCGTCTCTTCCTGATGTACATGCCCCTTTATGAGCTGCTCGCCAGCTGGCGGTTCAGGGCAAGCGACTCCCAGGTGTTGAGGTTGATGTTCAGGCCCTTTTAAGGGACACTTTGAAGCAGTCCCCTTTAAACGTTTTTTATGCCCCAACTTTCCTTGCCCTGACT
>JAFLJL010017707.1:32500-57500 GCA_018398815.1 Conus ventricosus | reverse complement strand
TCAGATCACCATCTCTGTCTCCATAAACCCTGCCAGCTTGCCATAGACCAGACCAAGTCATCTGCCCTGATATGGGTTTTCCTTAAGCGGTTATGACCGGAAAACACAAGGCTGGAGACGCGGCGGTTTGGGATTTGGACGGACCGTGTTGCCTTTCAAAAGTACTTACATTTCTGTATTCGAAAGTGCCACTGTGTTGTTTATCAATGGGGTCTGACTGCCGCAACACAGTGGGAGCGAAAGTGCTTATCGAAATTTCATTTGTTGGTCCTCAGAATTGAATGTTGATGTTGGACGGGGATCTAGGGCGGGTGGGTACTGGGGGGGGGGGGCGAGGGAGGCGGGGGGGGGGGTGGGGGGGGGGGGGGTGGCGGGGGGGGGGGGGGGGGACCGGGGGGGGGGCGGGCCGTGGGGGGGGGGGGGGGGTGGGGGGGAGGGGGGGGGGGGGTTGTGTTCCACGTATAATGCACAGGTATACGGTACATGCCTGCACGCATCGTGTGGCGTGCGCACTTGTCTGTGTGTGTGTGTGTGTGTGGGTGTGTGTGTGTGTGTGTGTGGGTGTGTGCTGTTGGGTGTGTGTGTGGTTGTTGTATGTTATTCGATTTAAACCACGTCTTTTCTACTTTAAAGTGATATTAGACAGGAATGTATGCGTTTTACTTGTATATGTGCATGTGTGCTGTGTAGTATGCATTGCGTGCTTGCATGTGTGGCGTGCGTGCGTGCCGTGAGTCAGGGCGTGCGTGCGTGCGTGCGTGCTTGTGTGGGTTGTGTGTGTGGGTGTGTGTGTGTGTGTGTTGTGGGTCTGTGTCGTGTGTGGTGGTACCGTGTGTCGTGTGTGTGTGTGGTGTGTGTGAGTATGTGCGCGTGTGTTTGGTGTGTGCGCTGGTGTGTGTGTTTAATTATGAGGGGAATACTACATTAGAACAATCTCTTAGATAAGCATCATTATCATTCTCAACTGCAATAGTCAAAACATATAGGTCAAATTACGAAGGAACATTCATAAAAAACGAGCCGACTGGACTAATCATTAAGTTCCTGAACAAAGTTTCAAAAGATATTCAGGTTCTTCGGATATTGCAGTTAGATGGCATCTTTTCTGAATTTTGATTTGTGCTGTTGTGATTCAAATTAGTGACAAAAGTACTAAATTATGTGTGGTTGTTCAACTTTCCTAACTGCCCCGCTTAATCACTGGATGTTTTTTGTGATCGTCGCATTTTGGCGGTTATAGCGTTTAACCCTATAGTCTGTTAAATCAGTGTGATGCCAATGTTGATACATATTTTTTGTGCCGGTGTTTTAGGGTGGTTTATGTGTGTGTTGTTGTGTGCATGTTGTGGGATGACAGTGACTGTGTGTGTTTGTGTGTGTGCTGTGTGTGTGTGTGGTGTGTGTTGTGTGTGTGTGTGTTGTGTGGTCGTGTGTGGCGTGTGCGTGCGTGTGCGTGTTGTGGGTGTTGTGTGTTTGTGTTTGCGTGTGTGTGTGTACGTGGGAGTTATCCGTATATACTTGTGTTTTTTGTAGGTGTGTGTTTGGTTGGTGGGTTATGACGTCTGCCTGTTTGAGTGAGCAGTGCAGGCGCCCATAAAACACTAAAACACCCACCCACACAACACACACACACACACACCCACACACCTCACACACTCAACGCAGCACGCACGCACGCCGTCATCGCACGCATAGCACGCACGCGCCACACCAACACTACACTCAACTCACACACACACTCTCCACACACACACCCACTAAAACACACAAAACCACCCCTCCCGCATTGTAATCCAGAACCATTACAGGATGCTGAAATAGGCCCAATTGTGCCAGTACTATTACACAGTTTCTAAGTCCCCTCTTTCTTTACCTCCATTACCCATGGCCTGAAGCCTCAGGAACAGTCGTAGTCTTCTGGCCTTGGCAAATGCGATTTTCTCTCAGCGTTTCATTGAAGGCATACACCAGGGGGGATGGGTGACCGTGTTTTTGCCTTTCCAAAAGGACATGACATTTCAGTACGAAAGAGCCACAGTTGTGTTTGTCAATGGGTTGGAGCAACAGCCCAAGGTGAAAGGACCCACAAATAGTTTTGATATGGGTCTCTGAATTTGGATGTGGTTTTTTGGGTTGAGTGTGTTGTGTCGTGAGTGTGTGTGTGTGTGTATGTGTGTGGTGTGTGTGTGTCGTGTGTCGTGGGTGTGTGGTGTAGTGTGTACCTTCCGCGTGTGCAGAGTGTCGTACGAGCGAGTTGGTGACGGGTCTATTTGTATGTGTGTGACTTGTGTGTGTGTGTGTGTGCTTGTGTGTGTAGTGTGTGTGTGTGTGTGTGTGTGTTGGGTGTATCGTGGCGTGTGTGTGTGGTGTGGTGGTGTGTGGTGTGTGTGTGGTGTGTGTGTGTGTAAGGCAGTGTGTGCCTTTGTGTGTTTGTGACTGTGGAAGGTGTTTATGTGTGTGTGTGTGTGTGTGTGTGTGTGGGTGGGTGCTCGTCATGTGTCGTTGTGCGACGCGCGCAGCCCGCGCACTCTCTGCAGATATAGGGTGCCGATGTGTGTGCGTGTGTGCGTGTGTTGTGTGGGTGTGGGTGTGTGTATGTGTGTGTGGGGTTGTGTGGGTGTGTGGGGGGGGGTGTGTGTTCGGGGTGTGTTCCGGCGCGTGAGTGCGTGCGTGCGTGTGTAGTGGCGCGTGTGTGTGATGTGTGTGTGTGTGTGTGTGTGTGAGTGTGCCGTGTGTGCGTGCGATGCGGGAGTTGAGTGTGTGTGTGGTGTGGTGGTGGTAGTGTGTGTGTGTGCTGTGTGTGTGGATGTGTGTGTGTGTGTGTGTTATTCTTGAAGTTTCTGTTCTCTTCAGAATTAGAGGGATAAACCACGGCTCACATTATACAAAAATCTGAGAGAGAGAGAGTAGAGGGAGGAGTGAGAGAGAGGAGAGAGAGTGAGAGAGAAAGCGAGAGAGTGAGATAGAGACGATGGAGAAGAGCTGCACGAAGAGAGAAGAGATAGTGGGCAGAGAGAGTCTAGACAGACAGACAGAGACAGACCGAGACAGAGACTGATGAGAACATACAGTTGGACAGACACCAGGACAAACTAAAAAACAAAAAAAGGAGGATAAGGGAAAGGATTCGAGAGACGAGAGAGGAGAGAGAAGTGAGAGAGAGAGAGAGTGAGTCGAGAAGAGGAGGAGACAGTGAGAGACCGGAAGCGATGAGAGGAGAGAGAGAGTGACAGAGGACTGAGACAGAGAGACAGTGAGAAGCGACAGACAGACAGAATGATTTCTCTGGTGTTGGCTGTGGCGACACCCCATTCCTAAACTGACCCTACAGACCCATGCCCTGGGATCAGGGGCTGTGCTGCTGTGGATTAGTTCGGCATCTGCGTTCCACCACATCAGCTTGCGGCCCCGCCCCTATACGTTGATAGTCTCGCGGACGGACGGACGGGACGTGGCCACCCACTTTGGAGAGGATCGTCGAGTCGCATGAGCCCCTCCACAACTGGCACCCCCTCTTAAATCTTGTCCGGAGGATAGGGGGGTCGGTTTTTTATGGGAGAGGTATAGGGGGGGGGTGAAATGAGCATTTGGTACAAATGGAGGGGATGGGGGGTGGGGGGGGGGGGGGGCGGGGGGGGGCGGGGGCGGGGGCGGGGGGGTGGGGAGTGGGGTGGTATGGGGCGGGCGTTGTGAAGCTGAGGGCGTTTGGGGATGTAAGAGCAGGAGGGAGAGAGGGAGGACGCAACAGAGAGCAGCAAAGGAAGAGAGAGGAGTGACAGCCAAAGCGCGGAAGACAAGAGCAGAGAAGCCAGACGCCAGCGCGACCGGGCGCGCGAGCTCTCATAGCCCGGTACTATCTTCTCCGCTCTCCCTCTCTCTCGCTAGCGCGACTCTGGGTGATGTGGTGGGACTTCAACGTCGGAGTTTGTGTAAGGGCCGGTACGTCTGTGGTGCTAGAGTAGTTGTGTTGTGTGGTGACCCTCTCCTTTCAGGCCTTTGTGTTTTGGTGTTTGGTCTTGGATGGGATGTGTGTGAGTATGAATGTCGTGTGTGTGTGTGTGTGTGTCGTTGTCAAACACTCAGGTGTGTGTGTGTGTGTGTTGTGTGTGTGTGAATGGGATTGAGAGAGAGAAATGTGTGCTCTCTCTTCTCTCTCTCTCTCTCGCTCTCTCTCTCTATCTCCTCTCACCCTCTTATTGTACAGCTCTTTTTCGCATGTGTCTTATTGCTCGTTGTCCGCATGCCTGTGCATTATTATGGTGCCTTTGCTCTTTTTTTTTTTTTTTTATTTTTTTTTTTTTTTTTTGATATATCTGCCAGATTTACATATGTAGAATGCCATATGCCTTTGTTTTGTTTTCCTTTCACTGGATCTGAACTGAGATCAATCATGTGCTCTATCAGAGACCTTTTCAATTTCCACACCAGACTGTTAGGCAGTGTGACAGCATTGTACAAGCGAGGGGGTGCGTATGAAGAGTCCTGCTCTCTCTCTCTCTCTCTCTCGCTCTCTTCTCTCCTCTCCTCTCTCTCTCTCTCTATCTCTCTACTCTCTCTCTCTCCGCTGTATGTCCCTCTTTATCCGTACTCTCTGCTCTGTCTGCCCCTCTCCCGGTCTATCTGTTTGTCTCCTTCTTCGCTACCGCCTTACCCTATAGTCTCTCCAGATTCGTTCACCAGTAGGTGTGGTTTTGTTGACTATTGTTAAGTCTAGCGTCCCGCCAGCTCGTGTGCTATCCTTCTTACTCACCGCATTCCCTATTCTTATCTACTGTTTCGTTCCCAGTAGGTGTGGTCATTGGCTGGATTGTTTTAAGGCTTTGTCATGCACGCCACGTGATGTCTCCTTCGTCTCCGCTTTCCCTTCGCCTTACTCGCCAGATGTTCGTTCCCCTGGTGGGGTGGGTTGTTGTATAAGTATTGTCTTGTCGCTCGCCACCGTGATCGATTCCTTATTACTTCGACCGCACTTCACTCTCCTTCTTCTCAGATTCGTTCCCCAGTTGGTGTGGTATGTTGTATAGTAAAGTCTAGTCTCCCGCACGCCACGTGATGTCTCCTAGTGGAGACACCCGAGACCCGAAAAAGAAATCTGGGCACACTGTCCTTCCTCGTTTCGCTCAATTTTTACTTTCACCACAAACGTATGCTTTCTCTATCCCTCTCCCTCCCTCCCTCCTCTCTCTCTCCCTCACTCCCTCTCTCTCTCTCTCGCACTCCCCCTCCTCTCTTCTCCCCCTCCCTCTCTCGCTCCCCCTCCCCCCTCTCTCCTCCCCCTCGTGTCCCCTCCCTACCTACCCCTCTCCCTCCCCTCCCTACCTCCCTCCGTTCTTCAAACTTCTTCCTTCTTCTCTTCAGTTGCGTCGGTAGCTTTTGTTTTTCACTACCATTAACGTCTGCACCCAGATCGGTAGACGGTAGTGTTGTTTTGTTCACCCTTTCTTTCACTTAGTTTTTGGATGTTGTTTGTCCCTGCTTGACAAGAGGATCCCAGTAGGTCGTAACACGTTGTGATGTTTTGTGATGTGTTTTTGTTCTTTTCCTTTGGCTGCTTCAGGCTCTATTTTCACTGTTATGCTTTTGAAAAGGTTTGCATGGGAATAAGTAATGCGCGAAAAATAGTTTAAAAAAAAAAAAAAAAAAAAAATAAAAAGCGTAATGGCCTCTTAAGGACAACCTGCAAAACACTTAAAAAAAGTGAAACGTGTTGTAAGAAATACCAGTAAAAAAGAATAATTAGTGAGAAGAACTTTGTGCACGACGAGAAAAAGTGCAAAAATCTCTTTGCCTATGTACTAGTGAGAGGCAGCTTTGAAGCTCTTTGTTTTAAAACGCACATGTGTGTAAGAATGTAGAGCGCATTTGTACAAGGGCAAAACATAGTGGAGGTCAAACGTGAATGAACAGGCCACTGAACGTATGTATTTAAGTGTTACTATACACTTCGAAATACAGCCAACGAAATGCCTTATTACAGAAAGGCATCTTTATCCACCAATAACCATAAACACACATACCAACAACTTCCACATCTGTTGGGCAATATCCCTACCAACACACCACACATCCTCACACTCATACAATCACCACCTCCACTTTCCCCTTCACTCAACTATACTGTAGTTTACAGCCCACCCTCCATCTTTTAATATCTTATTGTTGTTTCTCATTCCCCTTCCCCTTAAACCCCCCCCCAATCCCCCCCCTCCCTCCCCCACCCTTCCTTATTTTTTTTTCCATCCCTCAGCATTGTTCACCTTTTTTTAAACAACACCATTTTATATGAACCTCCCCACCCCCCCACCCCCACCCTAGTGGATGATGAGATATGTGCTCTCCTTCTCCCGCCCACTTCCCCCCCCCCCCCCCCCCCCCCCCCACAAACAATTACTTCTCCCCCCCATTCTCCCCCTTTTTTTTCACCTCACCCCCCCCCTTTCCCTTTTTTTCCCCCCCCCCCACCACGGGATTCATTACCTTATAACCCATTTAACCTTCCATCACCTTCCCTCCCCTTAAAATTAACCCACACACCTTCACAACTACCACGCATACTACCTCTACCTCTTTCATCACCCATCGAAATCATTTATTTTATTCACCCATAAGTTTTTTTTTTTTTTTCAGTTTTCCACCCCCCCCCCCCCCCCCCCCCCCCCCCCCCCCCCCCACCCCCCCCCCCCCCCCCCCCGTTTTTTTCCCCTTTACCATTATTATCTTTCCTCCATTACCACAACCATCACAAAGATATTCACACCCATCTAAATAGTGAACAGGAAAACTTCATTCTGGGCCACTTTCGCCTCAACTAGTTTTGGGCCGAAGGTGAGCAGAATAAAGGTTTTCACTGTTCTCTGACAAGTAGCCGTCAATACCGATTATTCTACAATACAAAAACATACTGTGCAAGGTTATCCATTTTTATACTAATTTACTAAAGTTTTCAGAGAGATTAGCGTAGGGGGAAATGTAGCCAGACTGAAACAAGCCACCATTGCAGTACGTAGGGAATTGAAAAAAGCAGACGTGGACTGATCGCGCTTCATACTTACATCGGTGTCTGTTCCCACGGCTCTCTTTTCGTACTGTCAACTCTGTCTAGGGCGGTGTGGTGTTTGTAAGATTTTATTTGCTAGTGCCGGCACTACCTGCCCAGCCATCGGGGTGTCTATTTCTCCCAGTGCTGTGGTGGTTGTAAGTTTGCATATGGCAACTTATAGCAGCAGTTTTAGTAGTCAGTGGGGATTCAAGTTAGAAAAAGTTCATTTGAATCACAAAACTTTTTCAACAGCGTTTATAGATTATATGGTGAGGAAGACATGGAATCAGCTACAAAACTTTATATATAACACACACACAACACACACACCACACCACACGCACACACACACCACACACACACACACACACACAACAAAGTATCACGCGACACAGAGAAACACTCACACACTCAAACACAGGCCAAAAAAATCAATACTGCCGCACTCCCTCTACCCCTCTTCCCCCCCTCCTCTTCACCCCCCTCCTTCCCCTGCTAGCATGACTTCAGACTTTCTACGCCAACATTCCCGCCGCATGGGGGCGCGGTTCCCCAGCCTGGCCAATCAGCGAGGTAAGCGTACGCCTTACGGCCGCTCACGACTAGGTTAACCACACATTCTTCCACTGACTGCCGGGCTATCACGTCGCCGTTTACTGCGCTGTGGATGTGTAACCGGTTTTATGAAGAACAAGAATTGTGTATCTTGAAGGGTTGGTTGCTCGGTTTTGAGACAATATTGTTGACAAAGATAAGCCTGTTTTAATACGTGTAGGCAGAAAGCGCGGGCGGTTTTTTCAGTGAAAAAAGGTGGTTTGTAAGGCCTGCTTACAAACTGCGACCAAAACATCAATTAAAAGCGAATCGAGGCTGTCAAGTGACAAGACCGTTCTGCTAGACTGTCATCGTGTCCTTCCCACTTTGTGGCCGCACGTCAGCAAGACCTGTGAAGGTTGTGTGTGTAGTGAGAAAGATATTTACCGGGATTTTGGGCTGGGGTTGGTTTGTTTATATATTATTTTGATCATGGCAGAACAAAGACAGTGGGGAGATTTCTAAGCTGCCAATACTTGACGAGCATGTTGGTACATGCACAATTTGTTAGTGTTGGATGAGGTAGTTGAGAGATCGGCAGCAGGCCATCATCAAGTAAGAAACTACCGCTTCCCTAAACACCATAAGAAAGCTATCTGATTTGGTGGAGAGCAAAACAAATAACAAAATAGAAGACACCAGAAGAACTCCATCCAATACTTGCAACATAAGAGGTTGATGTAGGGAAGACAGTTAGGTAAGAAGTTTTCGTTTTTGGGGGCAGAGGAACAATAACGTCTCATTGCTGTTTGACTATTGATTAACTGATGGCAGGGTTTAGGCAGCTTCAAAAGGCTGGAAAGCTACAACAATGTGTTTTAACTTGCAATAGGTTCGGCTTTTTGAAACAGGACCTTCAGGCCTTTTCACAAGAAAAAGACAGTGGGTGAGCATACTCAAAAATGGGATGAGTGGTTGAAGAGCAATGTGGGATATTTTTTTTTTTCCCCCTTCATTTCTCGCAAACTAAGAGAGATTGCTTGTTTGTTGTATCCTTATGCATAAAGGTTTTTTACTGTTGGTCTTTCTTTCATAGAAGTCCTAAGATAGGAGGAAGGATTTGAATTTAATGTTTTCAAGCAGTGAGGGATTAGTAATTATTGGAAACTACTATTGTTCAAGAACCATTACCAAATCCAACACAATCTCTCAATAGTCCGCCAGCAGTGAGAGAGAAACTAGCGATCTACCACTAGAGCAGTCAAGGTCACAGTGGCAAGCCGGTTTCTTCAGCGCTATACCCCTTGAGCAGTCAAAGGTCACTGTGGCAAGCCGTTTCTTCATTCGTCTACCCTAGAGCGGTACAAAGGTCACAGTTGGCCAAGCCGGTTCCTTTCAACGCTCCACGCGTCACCTGAGAGGTCAAAGGTTATCAGCAGTGGATCAGACTTTTTTTTTGATGCTTGGTCGACTTTGCTGTCTACGCACCTGTACCAACTTTTAGGCTGCCTTTTTTAGCTCCTGCCAAAGCTGTATTTTACTTTAAAAAATAAAAAATAAACCACTAACGATGCATTGCCGTTCCCAATCCGATGAAAAAAGAGGATGGTGTGGTATTATTAACTTTTTTTGGTGCACTTGGTGGCTGCTAGAACTTGCATAAACAAAAGAGCCAATGCTCTCAAAAACAGCAAGCACTGTCTAGCACAAGGGGTGTTACACATGACAAAGAATAAATGCTCTGTGTACCACCACACACACTCCCACCCCCAAGTCACCCCAAGGTTCTTAATTAAGTTTTTAATTAAGTCACCCAAAGTTCTTAATTAAGTTTTTATTATGTTTATTCAAGTTCTTAATTAGATCTTGATTAAGTTCTTGTTAACTCACCTCAAGATCATAACTAAGTCATCCTTGATGTAAACCATGGTCTTATTCAAGAGTTTCTTTTAATTATCATAAAAATACAATCTTTGTTTTTTTATCTTAAATAGTAAAATGTTTATTTTGTACACCACAACGGCCTCAAAAAAACGCACGCCATTGCTGAGGGATGTCTTGCTCAGCGTTCTCTGCATAGATCTTATGGAAGTGCCTTACATCATAAGCACCCGCCAATTGCATTAAATTTAGGGTTAGGGATATGTCTTTTTTATAGACTCATGTCTAATTTATTTATTGACTTTTTCATTTTATAAATACGCCATGATCTATTTTTTATTAAACAATTTAAAATGAGGTCTTTTATCTATTTTGCAATATAATGATCAAAATGGTGCTTTGTTATTGGCGGTTTTGGCGTTGCTGTTGTCTTTTTCTGTATTTAGCGGTTCAGATTTTTTTGATTGCTTTTGTTTCTGTGCCATTGTGTATATATTTTATAGCCGTCAATTACTGCCCCAAACAGCAGCAATGGCGCCCAAAAAATGGCTGTACAGTTTTAAGTTCAATATTCCATGAAGACTTTTGGTGCTGTAGGTCTTGTAATACATGGTGTTGTTATTAGCGGGCATTGAATAAACTGGTGATGGCGGTTGGCGGGGGGTGTTTTGTTTTCTGATGAGTATATTCTGTAACATTAATTTTTTTTGGCTGTTCCACATGCGAATTTTTTTCTGCTTTAACACGCAGGATGAGGATGCTTTTCACCCGGCCCACCTGATTCAGTGTTTTTGCTGATTTATGGCTTTCGGTTACTTTCTCCACCTGATTCAATGTTTCTGATTCTGTTCTGTTGATTTTTCCAGCTCGTTCTTTTTGAAGGAAACAATATCTATATGATTAAAAGTTATTAATACATGATTAATGGCAGATAACAATGTTCCAATTCTATAGTAATAGATCCCTTCCTAGAGACTCTAATTGACTTTGTTAAAAACTGGTTCTAGCGTTAAATCATACGTAAGATCTTGTTCAGAATCAATGGGAGCATACTTCTACAGACTAGTTTAGTGTACAAACTAAGATCCGTTTGCCCACTCTTTTACTCCATTCTAGACCCCTGCTGGCTTCTTACACTGTTATGGATTCTTTATAATGTCTTGCGGTGAAATCTAGTTGAATTGTTTATGCCTAAATTCCAGTTCAGTGGAACACTGTGTTGTTTTTCCTCACGCTGCCAAAGAAAACAAATCCTCTCCTTTTGGGGCATAACAGCTTGGCCATCAACTTGGTCATGCATAAGTTGGGAAGGTTTAGGCGCCTTGTAGCTGTAGTAGATCATCATGTTCATGTTTTTTATTTAATTATATTATTTTATTTTTAAAAAATGAGCACCGAAAAAAACTGTTACCAAACTTGTACACATTCTGCTGTTATTGGGGAGCTAAGTGTAGGTTACTCAATGCTTGGTAAAAGCTTGTTTAGATTTAACCAGCAGTCTTGGAAGGCAAACTAAGACTTTGAGGATTCAGCAAAGCTGATTGCTTTCATTTGCAGCTCCGCGTTGCCACGAACAAGATTTACTAGTCAAAGAAGGATTATTTCAGGACAGTATAAATATGTTAATAAAAAATACATTTATAAAAAAGGCCTCAAATCGTAATGATGATATGGTTGCGCTGTGGTGAATGCGCCTGTTTTTTTAGCGGAAGTAATTCGCATTTAGTAAAACTGCGGGATGACGGCGGGGGAGAGAAAAAAAGACATAACAATAAGCTATGGAGCCAACTAGCTGCCTGCACCAGAGCCTATGAAAAGCTGAGACTTGAGCTGTTAGATTTTATTAATGACACACTGAAAAAACAGGGGCATGCAGCTTTCATATTTAAAGATGTTGATCAAGGCTATAAAACAATATTATCTAGTACAGGCAAACCGGGTCCAGACATTGCAACCACCAAAATTTCAGTTGACTTTTATCAACCATCAGAAAAAACAAAAGATGCAAGAAATCGGTTTATTGCCTTTGGTATGACCGGTGTGTTGTTATTTGTGTTGCACATAATATTGGCTGAATAAAAAATGAAACAAAATCTATTATTCGCACAAAGTATATTGGGAAGGGTTTATCACACAATACAAAAGCTAGCCAAGCGGCGGAGGGGCGGTCACTGTGACACAAACAGCAAAGGACATGGTTATCTAAACAAAGCCAATTTGGCAAAATTATTTACTGCCTAGACGAATACAGCAGACCACACTTTGTTAATACAACTCCAAACGATACCCATCAAAATGGATCTTCTATATTTACCCTCTGATAGGACTTAGACGGAATAAGATTTAAGTACGCACTCACAGTCATTGACATGGCTTCAAGATACAATGATGCGGAGCATTTAACACTAAAAGAGTGCTTCTGCTGTTGCTGGTGCTATACAACTGTTTTACCAACGAGGGGCACTAACTTATTCCTCGCATGATTCAAGGTTGTGATGGAAAAAGATTTTAAGGCAAGTGAATCAATTATTGTTAAAAACATTGTGTTACCATTAAAAGAGGCATTCCAGGAGTTCACAAGATCACAGGCTTTTGTTGATAAACTTTATCAAACAGTTAGCCGAAGACTTTTCTCCTAACAGTTAAAGAGAGCTGATTGACAATTCTCGCAACACAAATGGGTTAGAAGATGCCCTCAGTTTTCGCGCGCAATGATAATGAAGAATTTCATAAGGGTTAAAACCAGTACAAGCTCATCAAAAGAATTACAATAAATGTGTTGAAGGTGAGTCTTCATCCGGGCAAACTAATTACCGTTTGGGTTTGAAAGTATAGGTACTTTATTTTCCGGGGGAAGCAGGAAGGGGACACTCGCATCAGGGCAATCAGATCAAGTTTGGAGTGTTGACCCGTACGAAATAAAAAGGAATTGTAAAATATTGAATCCGCCCGTGTATTTTTACGAGGAATCTGTCAAACCAAAACAACCAGCTCCTCAAAGATCTTTTGTGAAAGAAGAACTGCAGATAATTCGGCCGACAACAGTTCCGCTTTAATTAATTTACGGTTCTCCAGTGCCCAATTGCATATGAAATCTCTGGATTAAACAAACACCGTTTTGTGTTTGTTCTATCTAACGACTTCTTTGTTACAACTGTGTGTTGATCTCATGTAGATTAGATCGCAGTTTTACGTTGTCATGTTTGAAAAGTCTTATTGCCAAACAATGCTTCTTTGTAGTTGTCATGTGATATGTTTGACTGCACAACACTGCGAGATATTCCCTTTGCTTTCTTAATGATTTTCTCCTGGCTCGAAATACTGTACATTTTTGACCTTAACCCACATACCCCTTGATCACCTTTCCAGATATTCATCCTTCATCTTTCCTAAAAACCTTCTTGTTAGTAATTGAATGTAAAGGCGAATCTTTAGGGTAATCGGATGTGTGCGTACCATCCACTCGCTCCTTTAGCTACTTCGGTTTCCATGTCTTTATAGATGTCTTCAGTAGGGATATCTATAACAAAACTATCTGTATCTGTGTAAAGTACTCTGGACTCAGGATACGAGGGCTTAAAGTAGTCATAAAGAAACTCTAACATCAAAAGCTTTGATAATTCTAAACAGTAAACCCAAAAAATACAGGTTTGTCTAATTTGACTTTCTTTTTTTTCATCATTATGCCAAAAAGCTGATCATGAAATTTTTTTAAAGTCCTGATAATTAGGTTTTGAAGTCAGCTTAATTGCTTCATTCTCTCTGGTGACCAATCTGACATCTTTGCGCTTGTGCGGATTCTCCATTGTCTTTCCAAAACAGCTGTTGTTCATTAGCTTGAAAAGTCTTTTTCTGAAGCATCTGTGGATTTAGTTCTGAGGTCAGTGTTCTTCATGATGTATGGTTTCATGAATGTTCTTGATCAAAAGCAATTATGCGATGAACAGCTGTCAACTTCAAACCATGTCTTAAAATAAAATTGTAGAAGTCTGTAATGAAGACATAATTTTTTTTTCCCCCGAAGATTGGGCACAAGTTTGGTGGTTCTTGGACCCATCTTTAGCTTTCTGGCTAATGGTTTGTATTATGGAGGTCTGGGTTCATGAGGATTTCAAAGCAACTTCTAGAAATGAACCACGTGCGATGGGCGTTTAAATTTTAACCACTTTAATCCCTTTTTGAATTTTTTTCGGATCACCGCCTGTGACTTTTTAAAGTTGGAAAGGAAGTGATTGCGCCATTGCCCATCCATACGATTTTTTGGCATCTAAATACATGAGTATTTGGCCTTTTCTGGATAAGTCGTCCAAGTATTTGTTGTTTGCTTTCATTTATGGTGCGACGCCTTACTAATTCCTCCAGAAATCCTTTTTTCAACATCTGAAGCATTGGAAAAATTGACAACAAATCAATCTGTACTCTAGAAAAACTTTAAAAAAGACCCCAAACTCATACGGGCGCAGAAAATAATGCGCAGGACCCAAGTGTAATTTTTCATGCAGGTCTTCTTAATTTTCAAAGAGTCCCCCAACAAAAAAAGTCAGCCCTCAAGTAGGAGTCTGATGTTCCCTCGTTTTACACTCAAATTTTTTCCCAAGCATCTTGAGCAGTGGTAATCAGAATCATGTGCCCTTTTCCCTCTAGATAAAAAAGAACGCGCCTTTGGTGGAAGTGTATCTTCGTCAACCTTTCCAACTGTTCTGACTTTTTAAAAAGGGGTAAAACCCCCTTTTCTAAGGGTTGGGTCAAAATATTTTTCCCGTTGGGAAAGGATTTTAAGGACATAGCCGGACTCTAATGACCCCATCATGTGTGCATAGAGTCAAAAAAAGACTGTTTTTAGATTAAACCCAATGTACTTTTTGTGACTGTGAATGATGACACCCGAAGGCATCGTCCATGCTTTCATTATAAGATGGAGTGTAAATCGCAAGTTTTTGAAAAAATAAAGGGAGCTTCATGTTTGGTCAACTTTTGTTGAAAATTGCTTTACTGTGCGCTGTCCTCTGAACTTTCCCCCTAAGTGTCATGGTCCTTACTGTTGGTTCTCTGGTCTGATGAGGGCCTAAACCACAAAACCAAAGGGTGGCTGGTCTACTGTTTTTGGTCTTCAGGCGTATTTGTTTTAGATAAGTTTAGATTTTTTAGAACGTCATTACGCACTTTCTGATGCGTTCTAGAAAGGATTCTGCAGCATTGGGCCTCTTACAATTTGGTGCTGAATGGGGCCATCGACTGAAAACAATAAGGCAAAGAACAAAATTTATGATATCATTAAAATGTTTTTTGAAGTTTTTTTTGGGCTGGCCCCTTTATAAGGAACAAAGGTGATTCGAAGTCTGGTAAACAACTATGGAGATGTTGCAGCCGTTTCCATTTCAAAAAACTATTTTAGACGGGTGGGGGGGGAAATTATTCTTTTTAAACAGTCTACAGAACTTTTACAATTTTCTTATGTTCGCTCGGGCTTGAACAGATGGCATTCTTTTAAAAATTTTTTTACGAATTTTGTTTCCCTTGATCTTTTGGTTTTTGCTGCATTTCTACTCTTTGTTGTATAAAGGGTTAAATGCGGTCCCCTTTGGCGGACTTAGGGTAAGTCAACTGATTTTTGTCGGGTTCGCCTATTGTTGGGTGTTCTTGGATACTTTAATTGGCCCCAAAAATTTTTTCCCTCATCCCATGGGTATACTTAAACAGTTATTGGGCTTTTTGTTCTTAAAAACTGATCAATTTGGTCTACACTAAAAAAAGGATATTCCTGAAGTTAAGATTTTTGGCGTTTCCCGATAGTTAGTCACTCTTCGCGTGTTCGGGACATGATGCAGCTTGCAGAACACACCAAATGAAACATTTTTCGTTGAATTCTTTTTGTTTAAAATGCTTCTTTGAAAAAACTCTGAGGTAGCGGAAGTAGCCTTGCCTAAATGGGTGCAATTAGCCTGTTTTTATCTAATCTCTAGACTTCCCCCTCTGCCCAACCAGAGCCTTCTTTTTAGCTTTTCGCGGCGGGGGTCAAAACTGTGCAAGAGTTCGTTGCCCCGGGTGTTAGTCATTATGAGAAAAATAGTCTGTGTTTAGTGAGCCCCAGATTCTAGTTTTTTCTTCATTTTTTGTTAATAGTCGTTTAAAACAGCAAACTTTTCTTTAACTGGGGGTTTATTGTTGTTTGCCGGAACTTGAGAAATAGCATGAAAAAACACTTGCCTGTACTTTTGTTGGGTCAATGATTTAAAATCAAATTTTCGTGCTCTTGATAAACGCTCTCTCTAAAGCATTCCTTCAAACAATTCATTGGGCCTTCATTATCTTCCCATGGTTTTTTCTTTTCTAACCCAAATATTTTTTAAAATTAAAAAAAAATAAAACGGCTTAATCAAAAATAAATTCAACGGTCTTTTTGTGCGGGATATAAACAAAATTTAAAAACCCCCTTTGGCTGTTAATGTGAGCTGTTTAGAACAGATTTTTAATGTCTGTTTCTTTTTTTAAAGATTCCTTTTTTTTGCTCGGCGTCTGGTGTGAGAAAAACTTGCCTTGCCTTTCTTTGAAGATCAAACTTTTGTCTTTTTGTATCATCAAATGGGCCCGTAAAGTTTAAAATTTTTTTCCCCGTGATGTTTGGTCAACTAGCTTTTTATTATTGTAGTTTAAACGAGAAAGTTTAGCTTTATTTTGAACCATGTGTGTGCTTTTGGAGTTTAGTTTTTTTTTTTTGCTAGCAGACTACGGCTAATAAACACAGGCGAGAGCTAAAGACAGCCCCCCTGAGGTAAAGCTGCGGGTGCCCCAATACCTTTTGCTAAAAGCCAACACTCTTTCCCTGTGATAGAGCGTTTTTTGTCGTTTTCCAGTTTAACATATGTAACGCTTTAAAAGGGGCAGCAGAAACCTTCGTTTGGATTTGCTGTTTTTGAAAGGCCTCTCTGTTTTTTTTGCATTTGTGTAATGTTTTTAATTGAAGGTTTTTATGTTGGGGTTTTACTACCCCTTCTTTTGGCGGCGCTTAGGACATTTGGTAAACGAACAGACTGTTTTTTTAAATAAAAATAATTTTTGTATTACATTTTTAAATTGTTTTTTTCAATATTCAGCTGCGCATATTTAAATAAAAACAAATGTACATTAAGGGTTTATCGGCTTTTCTTTTCAATTTGATGTTTTTAGTTTTAAACCCTTTTCCCATTCCCATGCAACGTTTACCCTCTGTTGACCTTGGGTTTCAACCCTTTAAACCGTTTTTTTTGTTAAATAATCATCACCCAAAAACATTGTGAAGATGTAAATTTTTAGACACAAGGAAAAATGTTGGATTCTAACCCCCCACCCCAAAAAATTTTTTATTTGTCAAAATGTGATAAGGTCAACCCCGTGCGTAAAATTTGGGTTGGGCTCCCGTCAATTGTACATTGCACTTTCGTTATTTTAGGATTAAAAAAATTTTTTCACTTGCTCTTTTGAACGGTTCTTATCTTCCACAGAAAAAATCCCTTTTTAAAGCGATCTTGCTGCGACGCTTAAAATAAATTCCATTAGGTCGCCCTGTTTGGGATATGTTGTATGAAAATCACTTTTGTAATATATTTAATTGTGCTGATTTGGTGCTCAATCACCCCTGCAAATTTCATGGTTTGTAAACAACGTCAAACTCAAAGAGATGTCAAAAATGCTGTACTTTGCCCCCCGGTTTTGTGATTGATAACCTTTTTGTTTTTCTTTAAAAAGTTTTTCATATGAAAATCTGTTTTTTAAATGCCCCCTTGGGAAAGTATGGTGCATGCGCTTTTAACAACTAAAAATCTAGGGGAATGGAAAAGCGATTTCCTCGAAAAACTTTACGGTACTACTTTTTGCCCCTCTTTAGTATCTTTAGGCTATTTAGTTTTTGCGCTTCTTTATTTTGATTCCTTGAAACGCAGATAGCCTTTCATTCCCGTTAGCCCTAGATTTAGAAAAGGGTTAAAAAAAGTCTGATTGTTTAAAAAAAATATTTCTTTCCCCTAAGTTTTTAGAAATTTTTTTAACGATTCCCGCCCCCGATTCTTACAACTGTCCGTTTGGGTCTGTTTTTGAACGAGTTCTTTTTGAAAAAGCGCGCAGAGCCCGGCACAATCAAAATTATCGTCCAAAAATCTGGGAAAAATTTCGTAAAAATTTGTCTGATCAAAAGTAGTGGATATTTTGGGAAAAATAATTTCCCTTTATTTCCCTTCCGCCAAGGGGGGTCTTTCGTTTTCTATGGGGTTAAGAATACCCTATGTTTGCTCCCCCTTTTTTGAAGCAAAATAAAAAGTTTAATTTTTTAAAAAAATGGCAGGAAATTTAAGGAAGAAAATTATGTTCTTTGATCGTGGGGGACGACATGGTGAAAAAGATCCCCTTTTACCGCATCGCTAACCTCTCATTGCGGCGTGAAATTTTTCAGAAAAGTAAGGCCAAAACATTGTACCAAAATTTAGGTCAAGAACCTCCCGATTTATAGACCCCAATGATTTTTAAGTAAAAGTGACCATTTTTTTTGAAAAACGATCGAGGGAACTTGTTCGCTTACACTAAAAAAGACCCCCAAAGTTTTAGCCCTGGGGTTTAATTGTTTTTAATCCCTGCGGCGTCAAAATCGCCTTGGCATTGCTAGACAAATTAGATGGGATGCGTTTAAACTTCAAAAAACACTGCAAGAAAACCCGAAGTAACCCAAAAGCAAAACAGGAACTTAAAAAATTTTAAAACAATCGCAGACGAATAATAAATGTAATAGAAAAGGGAAACCAGTTTTTTAGAAAAAAAAAGGTTTTAAAAAAAATTAATGATTCCCCCTTGCCCATGCGAGAATTTTTAGCCCTTTTCTACTTTAAGAACCTCAAAGGCGAATTAACAAAAATTTAGCAAAAAAAGGTGAATAGATAAGCATTAAAAAGAGAAAAAAAAAACTCGTTGAGGCTGTGAGCCAATTAGGCTGATATTAAAAAAAAATAGCCCAAAGACTAAAGATCTTGACAGAAAGATCGCAAGACTAGAAAGGGGACTATTAACCGGGACCCTTACGAACTCAAATAATGAAAAGAGAAAAATATCGAAAAAAATTTTTTTTTTTGAAAAACGAACCTAGCAGAACAAAAGAAACTGTTTGAGGCAAATGTCACATTTTGTAAACGTTATAACAGCCTTAGGTTTGCAATAATACAGGTGTTGGCTATTCAGGCGGCGGGGGCCAAAATTCTTACCCCCGCCCCCATGCCCCCATCACCCCCTGTAAATCATGGGTAAAAAAACAGTTTATTCTTCAGTTATTAAAAAAATTAGCTGGTAAAGCCCTGGACGCTTTACAGGAAATTGGGGGTATTGTCCGCGGGTTTTGTCTACTGCAAGCAAAGTAGTTGGCTTTTGGGCCCAGCCTTATGGGATTGGGTTTTTCTTGTTGGGTTACTATTTAGTGATAAAGACCCAAGTTTCCCATGCAGTTAATCCGAGAAAAGCGCTGTCTTTTCATATTCATGGTCATGCGACAGGTCCCCGGGCTTTGCTGAGTCTTTAAGACTTTTGGGGGTTTTGGGCTTCGGGAATTGATGACTTAACTTGGGGTTTTTTTTTGTTTGTAATTTACTGGCCCCGATTTAGTCGTTTTTCCCAACTTTGTTCATTTCCCCGTATAAGAATTTCATTATTTAGTTTATTATTATATATCTGGAGTCTGAGGGGCGAAAAGGCGATGTTAAAAAGTGCCAACAGCAAATCTCTTTCGATCTTGCGTATTGTAAAAATTTTTTGGGACCTTTGATACTGAAGGTAAATCAATGTAGAATTAAAAGCCTCTAAAATTTTCTAAGTATTGTTTTTGCGCATCAAAACCAGTAGAAGGATCGTTTTGCCGATTCGTTTGTGCTTTCGACCCGAAAACCAAAAGTAAGTAGAATTGGTCGTTTATTCGTTCTATTCCGCTCTGTTAGGCCTTAGAAGTGTTAAAATAAAAGTTGTCCCCCCCCCCCTGCTGTTTTATGCCTTGCTGTAAAGGCCCAGGCTCAAAAAGTTGTGCAAAAAAGAAAGATTTGAAAGGAGGATGCCATATAGTTATATTTCTGTGCGTGCCCCAAAAAAAAAGGTCGCCCAGCCCGTTATGATCCAACGTTTGTCTAAAGCCTGTCTTGTGTTAAAATTGAATTCGTTAAGTTTCCCTTTTAAAGCCTTCAGTCTATTCTGTTTTCTGAGTGGGTAAATGGTTTGTCATTTGGTAATGGCGCTTGCAGTTCAGTCAAAATACGTTGAAGGTGATTTAAAAATGAAAAACTATACAGACCTCACCAAAGGACAGATGATTGAAAAATCAGATACGACACTCCCACCGTTTATGCGAAACACGCCCAAAGTTTAAATGGTTCTGATAAAACTGCATCGATGCTAAACCCCCGCTTTTTGATGTGGTCGTTTTAATGGGGGGTTAAGATATCTGTTATTGGGGGACTCACCTTTTTATGAAAAAAAGGGAGTCTGGGTCCGCAAAGTCAAAAGTATCATTTCTAATTTTTTTGTTGTAGTGGGCCCAAAAGAATATTTTGACCAGATATTTGAAAGCACCATTTTTATTTCGTTTAAAAAATTTTTTGTACAATAACAAAACAAGACGTCCCTTGTTTTTAGACATGTATTGATAACGAAAGCGGGGCCCCAAAAGGTTGCGCTTCTGAAAAATTTTACAAGTCGTATGGTTTAAAATAGTGAATCAAAAAAAGATAATAAGATTCAAAAATTGATAAAAAGGGGGCCAAAGTTTGGAGTTAACAATAGCTGATGGTTATTACGGGTTTTGCTCACTAAAAGAAGCAATGAGTAACTTTGACATTACTCTCAAACTTAACAATGCAAATCTAAAAACAATGTTAACATTCAAGCCTGAAGAAGAAGTAGGTTACTATTTTGATAAAGAACTAGCTAAAATGTTAGGCTTTACAGCTAACAATTATAGATTTAGAGTTACACCAACCCAAACTACTTATGAGGGGGAAAGTCCGCTCGATCTTGCATTACATTCATTACTCTATGTTCATTTGGATGAGCTGAGCACTGATGAAAACTTATATGATGGAAGGCCCTCAACTGTTTTAAGAGCTCTTCCGTCAGGGAAAGCTGCATATTGCGATTATGAAATTATACAATTCCCTAATTTACAGTTTTAAAAGATTAGTTTGTGGGAGGGTCGGATCATTTAATATAAAAATCAAAGACAAAGCGGGGAAAGTTGTGAAATGTGATAACCTGCACATTGTTTTGGAAATAAAATAATACGTTACTAAAAAATAATGTCGCGTGGGCCAGAAGAATCGGGAGTTACATTAGCGCCTGTGAGGTGTATAACTTTAGAATTAAAAGACCTTGCAGACGTTGCGGACTTTGAACAAAACGGTGAGATAGGCGCTTTGTATGGGTTTGAGTACACTAAAGATGGTGATTATAAACGCAAAGAGGTTGGCGACAGCAAAAAGTTTCCTAAACTAGAACAACTGCGCAATCTAGAGGCAAATAATGTTGGCCAGTATGAATATAAAATAGTTCGAAAACCTGACCTCAAATGGCACTTGGAACCATATTTAGAATGGGAAATAAAATTTGAATTCATAAGCCCATTTACATATTTTAGCCGTCAAAAAAGTTTCAGAAAAGCATTCAACTCTGGCCCTTTACATGTAAGTCTTATGCCGGACGACAATAGTCGGAAAGAAATTGAAATAACGCCGTATGGGAAAAAACAGTACACCCTCCACAGAAAAGAAACAGTTGTAAAAAAAGCTTCTACAAAATTACAGTTCTTTCCAAGCAGAAAATTAGGAGACACGTTCACAATGATATTTGAAATTTCTGTCTTTAAAGATGTGGAGAGGGATGGGGTTGTGGGCGTTAGTGATGACCTTATAAAGGAATTAATATTAGCTGGCAAAACTTAGACGTTAAACGCCTTAACGTTGTTGTCGTCGTTCTTCACAATGGCGAGGATATTAAGATCATAACAACAAGCAACAAAATCATGTTGATTTAAATAGAAACAATCTTACAGAACTAAATTGGATTAATCTTACACATTTAGGCCTCATAGGGTTTTATTATACTGAACAAGTTTTAACAGAGGGCATGATAAAAACAATAACGGATTAGATTAAATTCTGTTATAAAAACTATGGAGCAGTTAAACTTTATGACAAAAAACTCCTCATTGCTCATTGATTTGTGGCAGACTGGTTGTGGAAAAAAAAATATTTATCCTCGACCTGTTACAAACAGTTTATCGTTATAATTTTAATCATATTGTGATTTTCTGTCCAACACTTAAATGGAACAAAGCATATCATGATAGAAGGTTTATATGGACAGATGATGACATATATTTAGTTGATCCTAGCAATAAACTAGAGTGAATGTCTAGAACGCTTTTTTATATTGTTTTAGGGAACGCAGACGCTATTTATTATAGATGACTGTTCAGCAGAAAGAGACATAGTTAAAAAGAGAAACACTTTGTCGAAACTAGCTTTCAGCGGAAGACATGCTGGGATAAGTGTGTGGATTTTATGCCAGAAATATAACTCGGTTTTAAAAGACTTTAGAGAACAGTTAAAGACTGTAGTTTATTTCACATGAAAGACAGAGACTCATTTGAAGAATGTTTGCGCGAAAATGATGTTATTGAAAATGACCAGGAAAAACACAGGATTAAGCAAAAATTAAAATCTGAAAAGTTTAGTAAATTAGTATTAAAAACGGATAACCCTGCACAGTATGTTTGTTTGTAGATAATCGTTATTTTTTGGGTATTGAAGTCTTACTTGTCAGAGAACAGGAAAACCTTTATTCTGGGCCACTTTCGCCCGAAACTGGTTGAGGGCGAAAGTGGCCCAGAATGAAGGTTTTCCTGTTCTCTCCAATAAACTAGACACACAACCCTATCATATCACACACACACACCTCCCCCTACGCAACCCCCCCCCCCCCCCCCCCTTTTCCTCTCCCATAATCCCCCATGTCATTTCCGCTTACCGGCTATTCTCCCACATGGACAACAACGGATGAGTCATTTTTCGTTCATTTTTTCGTTTTTCGTTCTTTGTTTGTACTGTCCCAAATGTTTAATGTGATTTATTTTTTCGCCTGAAGAAGACCCAAGTGGTTGAAATGCATCGTGTCTTGTCATGTGCTTTGTTTGTCAATGTCATTGGCGGTAAGAAACAAACTCTATTTCTAAATTTTACTTCTAACAGAAGTAAAAATTTATAAAGAGACGGGCTTAGTTACTGCCAAGGAAATAGGCAAACAAAGTACAGGACAAGACACAATGCATTTCGACCTCTTAGATCTTCTTCAGACGAAAACAAATAGCATTTAGGACGGTGAAAACGAAGAGCGAGAAACCACTTATCTTCTCATATTCTCTGCACGACCAAACTGGAGAAGTAAAATGCAAAACATTTCGAAGAAATAACGAGTAAAGAAAGGATTCTGAGCGTATGGAAAGTGTGAAAAACTCCAGAAAAACAAGGGGTGAAAACGAGTTTAAGCGCTGAAGTGCAACATGGGGAAACAGCCCTAGTGACTTTCAGCACACGAGCAAAACACCAAAGAAAAAGAAACAGCGAAAATGACTTTCAGCAACAAGGGCAAAACACGTAAGGAGAGCAACTAGTTCACTTTGGATGTAGCGTGCAAAGAACTTCATCCCCCTTGACCCCACGTCTCCCCCAATGCCAGCAAAACCACAAGAACAAACCGCGCTGACAAAGCCGAACACGACAGGACTATTACACAGTTTCCAAGACTCCAACCTCCCCACCTCTATACCCCTTGCCCAGATTCCATGGACCAGACGAAAGTCATCGGCCCTGCAAATGGAGATCCATCAACGGCCATTGATCGGCAAATACACGACAGGAGATGGGGGAGAGAGGACGGGGTGACTGTGTTTGTCTGGTCAAGTAAACTCCATTCCAGAACGTAAAAGCCAGAGTTTGTTTGGCGGCGAGTCTGAAGTAGCAACGTTGGATGCGAAGAGACTTGAGAGGCTTCTGTTGGTTCCAGAGTTTAGAAGTTACGTCATTTCGTGAGTGCACGTTTGTGTACGTTGTGTTGTAGTGTGTTTGTGTTTGTGCGCGCGCGTGTGTGTGCATGTGTGTGTGTATGTGTGTGTGTGTGTCCGTGTGTGTGTATGTGTGTGTGTGTGTGTGTGTGTGTGTGTGTGTGTGTGTGTGTGTGTGTGCGCGCGCGCGCGAGTGTGTGTGCATGAGCATATGCAAAGTGCACAACACTTAAACTATCAACTTGTGAAAAGAACTTCTGAGCGCATGTACTGCGCATAATATTTGAAAGACCAAAACGTTTTCAGAATATTGAACATACGTAAAGTGCGAAACACTGAAGAAAAATAGCAAAAAAAAAAAAAGACCTTTCAGCAGAACTAACTTGTAAAACATGTCTCAGAAATAACGAGTCAAAAAGTACTCCGAACCCATAAAAAGAGTAAAACATTTAAGAAAAACAAGGAGTGACAAGGAGTTCGAGCGCAACATTACAAAATGGAGAAACAGCCCTGGTGAGTTAGACTTTGAGCACAAGGGCAAAACACCAAAGAAAAAGAAACAGTGAGAATGACTTTCAGCAACAAGGGCAAAACACGTAAGGACAGCAAGTTTACTTTGGATGTGGCGTGCAAAGAACTTCACCTCCTTGAACCCCACGTCTCCCCCAATGCCAGCAAAACCACAAGAACAAGCCGCGCTGACAAAGCCGAACATGACAGGACTATTACACAGTTTCCAAGACTCCAACCTCCCCACCTCTATACCCTTTGCCCAGATTCCATGGACCAGACGACAGTTATCGGCCCTGCAAATGGATTTCCATCAGCGGCCATTGATCGGCAAATACACGGCAGGAGATGGCGGAGAGAGGACGGGGTGACTGCATTGTCTGGTCAAGTAAACTGCATTCCAGAACGTAAAAGCCAGTTTGTTTGGCGGCGAGTCTGAAGCAGCATCGTTGGCTATGAAGAGATTTTGTTTAGTTCCAGAGTTCAGAAGTTACGTCTTTATGCATGTGCAGGTTTGTGTGCGTTATGTGTGTGTGTGTGTGTGTGTGTGTGTGTGGTTGCGTGCGTGCGTGTCTGTGTGTGTGTGTGTGTGCATGAGCATATGTAAGGTGCTGAAAACTTAAAAAAAAAGTAAACAAGTGGGGTATGTTTTGCTCCCGTAAGGAAACCTAACACAGAGTAACTTTTATTCAAGACTGGCACAGCCTTTTAAACTTGAATAAAGTCGGACAAAATACATACACGAACAATCTAATAGTGGGGGAAAAACAAGCGCAGGCCAACAACTGAACTGTCTGGCAAAGATTTGGACTTGAGGGGAGGGGAGAGGGGAGTTTGAAGATGGAGAAACTGGGAAAATGAAATTAAAAAAAAAAAAATGTTACAGATATAAAAACTCTTCACTAGCTGCATAAGGGAACCATCACAATCCCTTTTGAAGGCAGATATATTTGTATTGCCTGCTCCGAGGCCTTTCGCCC
>JAFLJL010017707.1:25000-27500 GCA_018398815.1 Conus ventricosus | reverse complement strand
CCTTTTCGCCCGGAGGACAGCGAAACTCTTATCACCCCTGAGGGAGAACTTCCAAGCGATCGTTAGGTGTTAACAGCTCCAAAAAAGATGTGATATATTGTTTACGTTACAAGGAACTGGGAGACAAAGAAAAAGAGTGGAGAAAGGAGAAAAGGGAACGAAAGTTTTTGCTTATTAAGAAAGACATGGGAAGCACACACACACACGCGCACGCACGTACACGCACACACACACATATACACACACGCACGCACGCACGCACGCACGCACGCACACACACACACACACACACACACACACCAAAAAAACCAGCAAGATACTGAATGACCGAGCCCACAAGAAACTGAAGTCATGACAAAGAAAAGTGTTCCTGCCATTTTTGTTACCCATTTCGCCATATTCCCGCTGCTGTTTTTGTGGGTAATAAACATACATTCACTTGTTCATTAGATTACTTATTAATATTTTCATTTATATATTTATCCATTTACTTGTTTCGTATTTATTTAATTCATCATCAATGCTTTACACTATGATTTATTGATTTACACTCTGCCTTCAGTTATTAGACACTACGATGGTGCTTTTGTTTCCTTTGTTAGAAACAAATTCAATTTAAAAAAAATCGAAACTATGAGATCTGTGACACAAGCTGTGTTTTCATTAGCTCAGAAAACACTGGGGGCAAATGAAGTGTCAGTGGATGAATCGACTCACAGTACTCCTGTGTGGTGTACCTTGCATAGACGCGACGCGAATGCTACACCATGGCGACACTGCTATTGTCTACCTCTCGTGATGTTCTACTCATACAGTTTAAATCGTGTCGTGATGCCAGATTTTCTACTCATACAGTTTGATCGTGACGTGATGCCAGATTTTCTACTCATACAGTTTGATCGTGATGTGATGCCAGATTTTCTACTCATACACAGTTTGATCGTGATGTGATGCCAGATGTTCTACTCATACAGTTTGATCGTGATTTGATGCCAGATGTTCTACTAATACAGTCTGATCGTGACGTGATGCCAGATGTTCTACTCATACAGTTTGATCGTGATTGATGCCAGATGTTCTACTCATACAGTTTGATCGTGACGTGATGCCAGAGTTTCTACTCATACAGTTTGATCGTGATTTGATGCCAGATTTCCTACTCATACATAGTTTGATCGTGACGTGATGTCAGATTTTCTACTCATACACAGGTTGATCGCTATTAAAATCGGTCAAAATTCAAAGTTGACCAATGGCCGGCCCAAACCTCTCTGTTTTAGTTGTCTAGTTGAGGGAGGTAAGCGTATAATCTGTAACATTGTCAAAATCCTCCTTTTCCTTCTGTGAGTTTGAAACGATCAGCTGATGTCGTATATACTGGCAGAATGAATAGAGCCATTTGCCTCTGATGTGCTTGTGAGGACTGAAATGGATTAAATCACAGTGTGCACCCAGATCGAAGAGACAGGTGGCTGTTGGTTAACCCCTTTCGAAGAGACAGGTGGCTGTTGGTTAACCCCTTTCGAAGAGACAGGTGGCTGTTGGTTAACCCCTTTCGAAGAGACAGGTGGCTGTTGGTTAACCCCTTTCAAAGAGACAGGTGGCTGTTGGTTAACCCCTTTCGAAGAGACAGGTGGCTGTTGGTTAACCCCTTTCGAAGAGACAGGTGGCTGTTGGTTAACCCCTTTCGAAGAGACAGGTGGCTGTTGGTTAACCCCTTTCGAAGAGACAGGTGGCTGTTGGTTAACCCCTTTCGAAGAGACAGGTGGCTGTTGGTTAACCCCTTTTGCTTCCACAGGCTTGGATGGTGTTTGTCCTGCCTGAAAGAGACCCAGTAGGTCGAAACACGTTGTGTTTGTGTTCTAATTTGTTTGTTCCTTTCTTTGGCAGCTCAGTATTTCTTTCTTCTTTAAAAAAAATTCTTTTGCTCTTAGTAACCAAATCTAGTCAGTCTGATCTTTCAGTCTTTTTTGTTATCAATAGTCTTTTTTTTTAATCAATAGCACACGCTGAAACAGATTGAGAGGATGCTTGTTTAGTAATACATATCTATTTTACCAGATTGTTCACTGATCAAGGTCAACTTTAATATGGCTGCCCAGAACAAGCAGATCTCATTATTTATTTATTTATTCATTATAACTATCTATTTACTAATTCATTTGTTTTTTGATTAATGCTATAAACTATGATTTTTCGATTTGGCCGGTTGTGTTTTTGTTCATCAGAACGACGAGGCTTTTTTTTTTTTTTTTCCTTTGATAGAAACAACTTCAATGAAAACAGAAATTATGGCCGCCAAGAATAAGCAGAATGCGACTTATTTGAGAGAGAGAGGAGAGAGAAAGAGAGAGAGAGAGAGAGAGAGAGAGAGAGAGAGAGAGAGAGAGAGAGAGAGAGAGAGAGAGAGAGAGAGGAGTTTTGACACGAGGGATCCATCTGTAACTCGAACAAGACAATTAACCGAATTTCATGACTGCCGAGTGCCGAGCTCAAAGAC
>JAFLJL010017707.1:12500-15000 GCA_018398815.1 Conus ventricosus | reverse complement strand
TTCCCATCTCTGCTTTCTACCCCTCCATCCTCCGCCCCCCCCCCCCCCCCACCCCCCTTCCTCCCGTCCTCTGCCTCTTGGTTTGTTCAGTAATCTGTTGTCCTTGAAAGAGTGCTGCAGGTGTTTCCGGTCCTACCTCAATCCCCTCCCTCACCCTCATCCGATCGCCACCCCCCCCCCCCCCCTCCCCTCTCTCTGTCTCGCTTGGTCTGTGCAATGTAAACAATGAGAGCAAAAGGCACAGGAGCGGAAGACAGATGGCCGCACACACACGAACACGCACACACAAATACACGCGCGCATATGATTGCGCACTTGCGCGCGCGCGCGCGCGCGCACACACACACACACACACACACACACACACACACACACACACACACATTTTTGCTTTCTCTCCCTCTCTCTCTACCTGCCTCTATCGCCCCCCCCCCCCCCCCTCTACTGTATCTCCTTTCCCCTATCCCCCTTCTCCCGTTCACCCTTTTTCTTCCTTCCTTTTTCCTCTCTCCCCGCCCCCTCCCCTATCCCTCTTTCTTTGGCAATCTTCTCTGAAGGCTGCAATGCTTTAACGACAATAAAACATTGATAATTGTCACACACACACACACACCACACACACACCCAGCGGCTCCCCATCATAAAAACACCGCTAAGCCACCATCATCATTGCCATTGCTGCCATCCACCACGACAAATCCCGAGTAGGCCAGACACCAGTTTTGAGAGGACCTGCAAGTTTCCATAGAAACCGTGCCCAAGGGAGGTAAGCACATCGTTCTCGGGGACTTCAACGTCAGACAAGTATCCAGAGACCACCAGACGTGGAAAGATCAGAGTAGTAGGCAGAGACTACCAGACGTGGAAGATCAGAGTATTAGACAGAGACTACCAGACGTGAAAGATCAGAGCAGTATCCAGAGACTACCAGACGTGGAAAGATCAGAGTAGTAGACAGAGACTACCAGACGTGGAAAGATCAGAGTAGTCGGCAGAGACTACCATACGTGGAAGATCAGAGTAGTGGCAGAGACTACCAGACGTGAAAGATCAGAGTAGTCGGCAGACTACCAGACGTGGAAAGGTAAGAATAGTAGGTACAGACTACCTGACGTGGAAGATAAGAGTGGCAGGTATAGACTACCAGACATGGAAGGATGAGAGTAGTAGGTATAGACTACCAGACATGGAAGGGTGAGAGTAGTAGGTATAGACTACAGACGTGGAAGGATGAGAGTAGTAGGTATAGACTACCAGACATGGAAGGATGAGAGTGATAGGTATAGACTACACTCACATGGAAGGAGAGAGTAGTAGGTATAGACTACCTGACGTGGAAGGATAAGAGCGGTAGGTATAGACTACAGACGTGGAGGGATTCACTGGCGGGAATGGAGTCGGGCAGAGCAGAGCAACAGTATCTGTTATGATGACCTTTTGCCACCAAATGACCTGATCCCCAACACGAGTTTCTGTCTGTCGTCTGTATAACAAGACATCCTGGATGCATCCAGGCAGCAAGCACTGGTGGCATCACGTTGACCATATCATCATCAAGAGAAGGGTCAAGCCTGAAGAAAAATCCAGACATGGCAATGGTGAAAAATATGAATGAGGGAGAGAAAAAAAAAGTTATGAAGATTGACATCTTTACATAAAGAATGATACGATGATTAATGTTTTTCTTTTCAGGAACTTCCTTCCAGACAGAGTATGTGTGTATGTGTGTGTGTGTGTGTGTGTGTGTGTGTGTGTGTGTGTGTGTGTGTGTGTGTGTGTGTGTGTGTTTTGAGACGGGCACAGGCACAGTTTATGATTTTCTTGAAAGTCAGTGAAAAATCGCAGAGATTGGGTAGAAGGAAAGTAACTGTTAAAGGTCTGTGAGGACCTTGAAACTTTTGTTTGTTGAAATCGAATATTTTGTGTGGGCACTGTGGGAGTGGAAGTGAACTTTTGAAAGAAAAGGTGTTTGTTTTTCAGTCCCTGAGGAACTGTTGATTATTCAATTCGAAATATGTCCATATCAATTTTTGAAACAGAGTAAAAGTTTAACTGTTAATTAAATGAGGGAAACTTTCTTTCGTTTTGTCCAACGGTTGTTTGTCCACGTTGCGTGATCGAGTCTGTCATGGCAGCGTCATGCCAGCTTCAGGAGAAGTGAGACATAAGCATTTGACAGCAGACTCCATGAAAACCTTGTTCAGAGATTTCATACCAGATGTGATCTATGAATTTCTGAAAGAGATTAACATTTTTTATCTGATCTAAGATTTTACGGCAAAAAAATATTTAACGAAGTTTCCGGTATGTTTTTAGAAGGTGTATTTAAAAGAATTGTGTGATTTTATTTTTTTAATGACTTGTGAGTTGACTTGTGACAGGCCTGATATGGCCCTTTGCAGTCAGCTGGGCTGTAAGCAACATTACTTACCTTGCCTCAGGAGAAGTGCTAAGAACTCTACACAACGATCGTAGACCTGACAAAGGCCTTTGACACTGT
>JAFLJL010017707.1:0-7500 GCA_018398815.1 Conus ventricosus | reverse complement strand
GCAGGCAGTGAAGAGCGTGTCCCGGAGGGGGGGGGGGGGGGGGGGGAACGTGGCGCTGTTACTGGAGGTCCTGGAC
This sequence comes from Conus ventricosus, assembly GCA_018398815.1. NCBI lineage: Eukaryota > Metazoa > Mollusca > Gastropoda > Neogastropoda > Conidae > Conus > Conus ventricosus. The sequence goes on along the minus strand of JAFLJL010017707.1, from coordinate 7,424 downwards.
GGGGGTCAGGGCCGGCCAGTCAAGACGGCGGGCTCCTCTACCAGTCCGCGGCCTCGACCAGCGCGTGGCACCATCCAGTCCGCGGTCCCAGCCGGAGTGTGGTCTCACCCAGCACGTGGCACCATCCAGTCCGTGGTCTCAGCCAGAGCGTGGCCTCAACCAGCACGTGGCACCCTCCAGTCCGTGGTCTCAACCAGCACGTGGCACCATCCAGTTCAGACTCCGGGTGAGGCCCCCAAAAGGGGGGGGGGGGGGGGGGGGGGGGGGGACGTAGCTGGAGGAGAGAAGAAAGGGAAGGAAAGAGGAAGGAAGAAGGGTACTGGAACCCCGCCGTCAGTACAGTCTGACCCATGCTGTCAAATCTTAACAGCCACTCGCATGATGGGCAGGGGAAGTCTATTAAATGCACACAGTAAACCCATCGAATCAAGTCTTCTCACACGATGCAGGTAAAAGACTACATTAAATCAACAGGTTATAAAACAAATATGAATTATCTTCACCCTTCTCTCACTCACGTTTAACATTTTTCCTTTCTTAGGAAATAAACCAACACAGCGACCATCGCTTACTGTCACCACATTTGCAAATAATAATTCAATGGCGCAATTGTCACATTTTATACCCACATTTCAAAACAACACAAATCTCCAACCACGCATCCAAACGACAAATCATGCGTACGCACGCCCGCGAACATAAAACTCGTTCTCCTTGCACACACAAACAGACGGTGGCCGAAAGATAAGAGTCCCGCGAATGTGACAGGGCGGACGAGCGAGACCAAGCAAGTTCCAACCCTGAATCACCAGGTTCTCTCCCTTCCCCACCGACTACCGCATCACCAGATGCATAAACAGGAGAAAGAATTTGGAAGTAATTTAGAATGGCCAGGTTAAAGATTGAATTAACCAGAGAAAAGGTCTCAAAACTATTTCTCTTACAATTTCGAAAACAAAAGAAAATTGCGCAAAAGAGAAGACTAAGCGGCTAACAACAACAAACCAAAACAAACAGACCACGAAACTGATGTTTACCAGCTACCCGTGGGTGACCCCGAAGAGGCGGGTCAAACGACTCTCTCTACCCCTGTCCAGTCGAGAGGACAGAGGCGAAGATGCGGAAACAGAAGAAGTGATGTCCCTCTCCTACAGGCCGACTGCAGGAATTGAAAGTACTGACTGTACTCTCGATGATACGGTGAAGAACCAAGACCGGAGCAGGCGCTCCAGAGACATCGGTGGAATTAGAGAGAGAGAGAGAGAGAAAGCAGACCGAAGTTGAGCTGAACCACACCAAGGTGCAACTGCACCACAAGCCACCCTAAGGGACGGATACACGACAATAGCAACGACAATAAACAAATAAGTAATTCCGCCACCCTAGGTGGGTCGAACGTCGTAGGCCTCGTGACAAACTCGTGACACGCAGAGTACCTGTTTAGTTTTGTCTGTTTTGTATATGTTTAGTCAGTTTGTCGTGTTTGTTCGTGGGTGGTTGGCTGGGTGACTCTAGCGTGAAGGGAGTCTTGTTGTGGCCTGAGGGAACATCCGGCGTGACTCGGAGTCGAGGTGAGACCAAGGGGAGTCGACCGCGTCCAGACCTCCTTCCGCGGGTACCTCACGCAGGTACGGCCGTAAGTCTTGCCCTTCTGTTGCCGCTCAGTCTTCCATTCCTGTGTTGTATTTAGCCAGTTCTTGTTTTTTTTTCTCTCTACCAGGTTGTTGAGTACAGGGGGTTGTATCGGACGCTAGTGTTTTTTTTTCCTCTCTCCGGATCCCGTCCTGCTAGTTTTTTTTTTTTTTTTTTTCGGCCAGCCCACCGCACTGTTGCTCGTGCTGTAGAGCGCGGTGTTGCCAGAGTGGGGGCAGCCGGACATAGTTTTTGTTTTGTTTTTTTTTCGGTGAGCCCCACCGCACTGTTGCTCGTACTGTAGAGCGCGGTGTTGCCAGAGTGGGAGCAGCCGGAACTTGTCCCCACACACGCACACACACACATACACACATATACACACCGCCCTAAAAATTTTTTTTTTCTTTTTCTTTTCTAGTGGAATTGTCTTCCCCTGTATTTGAAAACCGTAAGATATTGTTGTCATGGCGACGTCCGGCGCTGGTGGTATGGCGACGCGTGCGTCGAAGAAGAAGGTATTCAAAATGTTACTGTAGTCCCTACTATTAGTACCAGTACTTCGACTACGGTAACTTCTACTTATTCCAGTGCTGTAGCAGGTAGTCCAGTGGGTACTTTTACTACCTCTTCGCTGGGGGGTTTCCTGTCGAGACCCCGACTGGCACTTCCGCTCGGAAGCGTCAGAGCATAGCGAAGCAACTGTGGGCTTCTGTTGAGTCGCAGAGGCCGAAACCTTCTCCTCTCCAGGCTTCCCTCGTAAGGGGCATGCCCCGGAAGACTTTCCTTATGGGAAAGTCGAGACCCAAGGGACGGGTCAGACGGGTCATCCTCCCGTGTCGGGAGTGGTGAACCCCGCTCAGGATATCACCTCTGTCCTTTTGTTTCTGGAGCGGCAGCGTAGTGAAGAGGCTGCTAGGCAGGAAGCTCTACGTAGGGAAGAGGCAAGGCTCCGTAAGGAAGAGGCAGTCAGGCAGGAAGCTCTACGTAGGGAAGAGGCAAGGCTCCGTAAGGAAGAGGCAGTCAGGCAGGAAGCTCTCCGTAGGGAAGAGCTAGACAGGATGGAGGCTCTGCGCAGAGAGGAGACTGACAGACAGGAAATTCTGCATAGGGAAGAGGCTATTCTGCGCAGGAGAGGAGGCTGCTAGACAGGAAGCCCTCCGTCGGGAAGAGTTGGATCAGCGTAGAGAGGAGGCTGCCAGACAGGAGGCTCTACGCAGGGAAGAGATGGAACAATTTCTTTCGCGGCCTCCCGCTTCTGTAAACCAGGGGGTTAATCACCAGGCAGGTGATAGAGTTAGAGGCCCAAAGTTAAAGCTTCCGGAGTTCAGACCTAGTGAGGACATTGATATGTTCTTAGAGCATTTTGACAAGGTTGCTTGTTCATACCAATTGTCTGAGGAACAAAAGGCTATGCACCTTTTTTCTGGATTATCCGGTGCTGCAAGGGAGTGTGTGCTCACTCTAAATGAAGGCGCGTCTTATGCAGACATGCAGTTGGCTCTGCGTAAGCGTTTCCACCTTACCCCAGAGACCTACAGGAGGAAGTTTAGGTCCATGAAGAAGAATAATGACGAGACCTTCGTGCAGTTTGGTGATAGGCTGCGCAAAACGCTAGGGTACTGGCGTCAGTTAGCTAAGTTGGAGCTGGAGGATCTGATCCTCATTGAACAGCTCACCAACACTGTGTCCCCAGAGTTGAGGATCCGGATAGGCGAGACAGCACCTCAGGATTTCGCGGCTGCGATTCACACAGCTGAGGTGTTTGCTGAAGCTCGCAGGGCTTATGGGCATCGCCCAGATACGGAGAGGAAGCCCTCCACAGGATTTAGTAGCAATAAGGCGCCGACAACTGCTAGCGGGGTGAACAAGGCAGGCAGTTCATCGGGGATTTCAGCGCCCCGACTGTGTTTTCTTTTGTGGTCGTCCTGGCCACATTAGGAAAGATTGTCCTAAAGCCGCTGGTAGTCGTGGGGCTGGTCCTTTCCCACGTCCTCGTGCCTCGGCTAACGTGGGTTCCATCCCAGCTTCTGGTGATTCAGAGTGCCCAGTGTTTCTCTCTGTTGTTGGTTCCTCCTTGGTCGACACCATCAGGGATTCGGGAGCATCAACGATCTTTGTGGATAAGAGTTTGGTTTCCCCTGAGGCCCGGCGGGGCGCTAGTTATGATGTGTGCGGGTTGGAGGCTGGTTTTACCTCCACCCGTCCTTCAGTACTCGTTTCTATCTCCACCCCCTACTTCTGTGGCGAAGTATGGGCTATCGCGGTGGAGCGATCTCTGTATTCCCTTATCATAGGGAATACTATCACCTTCGCAGACGGATGCAGTCAGTCCGTGTCTACGGATTTGCCCGTACAGGCGTGTGTGGGAGTCACCACACGCGCCAAAGCTAAGAGCAGGAACAGGAATTGCGTCCCGTTCTCCACCGATCTCTGACGAGGTTCTGGCCAGGGCCGATCCTGCTACCATGGTCCGTCTTCAGGCCAGGGACTTGGATGTCCAACGCCTGCGACAACTGGTAGGTCGTCCTGCTCAATCGGCCCGACACGCCAAGGTGAGCTTCAAGCTCCACAAGGGGATCCTTTTTAGGGTTTTCACCCAGGCAGATCGTGTGGCCAAACAGCTTGTGGTTCCCCAAAGCCTGAGAGAGTCTGTCCTCCGGCAGGCCCACGATTCCCCCATGGCGGGTCATATGGGCTCCAAGCGGACTCTCGAGCGAGTTAGGCAGGATTTCTTCTGGCCAGGGATGAGCTCACAGGTTAGACAGTACTGCCGCAGTTGCGATACCTGCCAACGGACAACGCCTAAGGGGCGCTTGAGGCGTGTTCCCCTGGGATCAGTGCCACTGGTTGGGGAGCCATTCAGCAAGGTTGGGGTTGACCTGGTGGGACCCATTAATCCTCCATCCGATCGCGGTCACCGCTACACTTCGGTAGTGGTAGAATCTGCGAGTCGATACCCAAGGCTGTCCCTCTTAGGACTATCGATGCCCCTACTGTTGCTGAATCTCTCAGGCAGATTTGGACGCGCACTGGCGTGCCCAAGAAGAAGTACGGCCGGAAGTTTGTACTGGAGAGCGATCATCATCCTCTCCAGTGCCTGGACCGGACCGGCCAGTCAGTCATCGACTCATGAGTTTAGGCAGTGGAACTGCAGAGTCATGCGTTCATTTTCCGTCATATCAAGGGTTCCTGTAATACGGATGCTGACTATCTTAGCCGAGCTCCGTAGTTAGCATATTGGAAAATCAGTCAGAGGGACACCTCCCCTCAACCAGGGTTATATCCCTTTTTGGTCTCTGTATCAGGTGCAGTGGCAGTTGTCACTTCAGTGAGGTTAACGGTAGTGAATCACCAATGGTTCGGATTGTTATTTTCATTGTTGGAAGGTTTGCTTAGTTGTTTGATAAATGTAGTATTATGTATTTCCCCGTGTGTATTCTATCGTGGAATATTTGTATTGGATTCGTCGTACTCTGTCGATCACAGAGAGTTGTATTGGGTTCGGTCCCATTGTTGTGAAGTTGCACATGCGACAAGGTTCAAAGGAGCACTGGATCTCAGAGAAAACAGATGCTTTTAGAAGGGGGTTTGTCACGAGTTTGTCACGAGGCCTACGACGTTCGACCCACCTAGGGTGGCGGAATTACTTATTTGTTTATTGTCGTTGCTGTTGTCGTGTACCCGTCCCTTAGTGTGGCTTGTGGTGCGGTTGCACTTGGTATAGTTCAGCTCAACTTCGGTTTGCTTTCTCTCTCTCTCTCTCTAATTCCACCGCCCGTGCTATTCATCCTGCAAGTTCACGGGTGGCCGGTACCTTTCTCTCGAACTTTCTGTCTATCGGCCTCTCGCCTGTCTTTTTACCTGTCGCACGTGCTTCATTTCTTTAGTTTGAAGTATGCTCACTCTGTGACGTAGGGTGGCATGTTCGCCGCCATTGCTGAGGGAGGTTAGCTCTTCACTCGAGCGGAAGATGTCTCTGGAGCGCCTGCTCCAGTCTCGTTCTTTACCGTATCATCGAGAGTACAGTCAGTACTTTCAATTCCTGCAGTCGGCCTGTAGGAGAGGGACATCACTTCTTCTGTTTCCGCATCTTCGCCTCTGTCCTCTCGACTGGACAGAGGGTAGAGAGAGTCGTTTGACCCACCTCTTCGGGGTCACCCACGGGTAGCTGGTAAGCATCAGTTTCGTGGTCTGTTTGTTTTGGTTTGTTGTTGTTAGCCGGCTTAGTCTTCGCTTTTGCGCAATTTTCTTTTGTTTTCGAAATTGTAAGAGAAATATTGTGTGAGACCTTTTCTCTGGTTAATTCAATCTTTAACCTGGCCATTCTAAATTATTTCCAAAATTCTTTCCCCTGTTTATGTATCTGGTGATGCGGTAGTCGGTGGGAAGGGAGAGAACCTGGTGATTCAGGGTTGGAACTTGCTTGGTCTCGCTCGTCCGCCCCTGTCACATTCACCGGACTCTTATCTTTCGGCCACCGTCTGTTTGTGTGTGCAAGGAGAACGAGTTTTATGTTCGCGAGCGTGCGTACGCATGATTTGTCGTTTGGATGCGTGGTTGGAGATTTGTGTTGTTTGAAATGTGGCTATAAAATGTGACAATTACGCCATTGAATTATTATTTGCAAATGTGGTGACAGTTATTAAGCGATGGTCGCTGGGTTGGTTTATTTCCTAAGAAAGGAAAAATGTTAAATGTGAGTGAGAGAAGGGTGAAGATAATTCATATTTGTTTTATAACCTGTTGATTTAATGCAGTCTTTTACCTGCATCGTGTGAGAAGACTTGATTCGATGGGTTTACTGTGTGCGTTTAATACACTTCCCCTCGCCCATCATGCGAGTGGCTGTTAAGACTTGACAGCAATGTCAGACGGTACTGACGGCAGGGTTCCAGTACCCTTCTTCCTTCCTTCTTCCTTCCTCCTTCCTTCTTCTTTCCCTCCTCTTTGACTCTCCTCCCAGCTACGTCCTCCCCCCTCCCGGGGCTTCACCTGGAGCACGAACTGGATGGTGCCACGTGCTGGTCGAGGCCACGTTCTGGCTGAGACCACGGACGGGATGGTGCCACGCGCTGGTCGAGGCCACGCCTTGGTCGGGACCGTGGACTGGTAGAGGAGCCCGCCGTCTTGACTGGCCGGCCTGGACCCCCGTCCAGGACCTCCAGTAACAGCTACGCCGCCCCCCCCCCCCCCCCCCCCCCCCCCCCCCCGGGACACGCTCTTCACCGCCCGCTTGGAAGTCGAGGGTGTCGGCTTTGAGCGACTCCCTGCGAGAACCAACCCGGCTCGGAGCACCTAGTGCGACAGGGTGCTCCCAGCAGACTCGACAGGGGCAGGGGTGTGGACGCACTCCATGGTGTGAGAAAGGATCGATGCTGGAAATATGTCCTTATAATTGTGTATATGTCACATGTGCTGGAATGCTGTAAGTGTGATTGTGTACGTCATATGGTGAAATATTTATTTATAATCGTGCATGTTGTGGATGTGGGAGTGCTTGATTGTGATTGTGCATGTTGTGTACGTTGGAGTGCTTGATTGTGTTTGTGCATGTTGTGAATGTTGGAAATGCTTATTTTGTTGGTGTGAATAAATGGGGTGTTGTATCGTAATCTTATTGTGTGGTCTCTTGCGGGGCGTGTGAGGTCAGTCACTCCCTTCACTCCCACCTAGACCGATCCTGTCAGGGCAGACCTCCAGACTGAGCGTTATTGACACTGGCAAACGGACACGTGCGATTCCTGAGCTTGCTATTGAACAGGCCTTTGTACACGTATGGGCGTGCGCCAACG